>CM049578.1:33163491-33185991 GCA_027123335.1 Amphiprion clarkii | reverse complement strand
AGGCAGAGTGATTTCCACTTTGTTTCGGAACACCCTGAGCTCATCCTTTCAAGTGATTGTGAAGGGGGCAATTCAAATCTCTTTGGGCCCGTATGAATGAAGGCCCCTCTTAAAGCCCCTTTATAAGCCGGCAAATTCCCCACAGGCGCATGCCCTTTAGCTCCATTACTGATTTACCCGGAGCATTCATCTGCGGCCTTCTGCTGCCATTGTTGTGCTGCAGCCACCCCTGCACCTGACAGCAGCTAGCACCGCTAACTCCACCGCTAACTCCACCGATAACTCCACCGCTAACACTGAAAATATCTGCAGAAATAAAACAGAGAATTTACTTTTCTCAGCAGTGAAACAAAAGCTGAGAGAGGTGAGGCAGGAATAAAGGAGTGATTTGTGATTGATTCCAGCGGGGTGGGGCTGCTGGAGGAGGAGGAGGAGGTGGTTTTTGGAGGGGGGCTGCTGTTAAACATGGAGGGGCTGAATGAGGCGGGTCCCCAGATAGAAAAGGTGGAGGCCTGATCCCCTCTCTCCTTTCTTTCTTGTCCTTTCTTTCTCTTTTTCTTTATTTTTCTGCCTCTAACCTCCCCCTCCTGCCCTCCCATTCACATAAAGGGGTGAAAAAAATTCCAAGTGGGCCTATTGGTGCTGTACTTAGATTAATTAGGCTCTCCTTTAGAGCCCATTCAGCCCCTCTCTCAAACGGGGGTCCTGCTCTCTCCCTGTGGAAAGTTTCGGGCTCCATTTGCATTTGTTTGTGTGGTTTGGTGCGGCGGCGAGGCGGAGGAGAGGCCGCACAAAAGGAGAGCAGGGAAAATATTCTTTTAATGGCTTTTTCACTGCTTCACGCTGTTTTCTTTGCCCTCCTTTCACGGCTAACAGCTCTCCACAACACCAGAAAGAAACACAGAAAAAGTTGTCAAAAGAGGGACGAGAGGCTGCAGGTTTGAAATCAGATCCGACGCTGACAAAGAGCGGAGAGCTGCGAGTGTGTGCTGCTGCTGCAGGGCGTCTCTGAATGCCGCTGCATGTGCACTCATGCATTAACAGGCGCTGCTCTGAATGCACTGAAATGTTGGTCTCCTGCTAAAGAACAAGGTTCAGGATCTGAGCTCAGAGAAACACCGAGGATTTTATAACATTTACTGACCTTAAATCTAGTGGAATCTAGAGCGTGGCCTAAAAGTTAGGGGCTGGCTAACGTGAATATTAATGTAAAAAATATCAGTAACCTGAATATTATTGTGCAAAAGTGTCAAAAACCTTGAACATTAATGCACAAAAGCATAAACAAAATAACATCAAGACATAGAAATATCAATAACCTGAAATTTAACATAAAAAGTATCAGAAATTTGAATATTAGCATACAAAGGTATCAATAACCTGAATATTATTGCACAAAAGTTTTAAAAACCCAAGTATTGATGCACAATGTCAAAACCTTTTATTCCTAATGGACAAACACATTAAAAACATTGATATCAAGGCACAAAACTATCAATAACCTAAATAATCATGTATAAAAGTGTCAAAAACTTGAATATAAATGTATAAAAATGTAAATAACATCAATATTATTGCATTAAGTTTTATAGTGTAAAAAATCTTGAACATTAATGCACAAAAGCCTAAAAAGATAATATTAAGGCACAAAAGTATCAGTGACCTGAAATTTCACAAATAAAAGACTCAATAACTTGAGTATTAACATACAAAAGTATCAATAACTTCAATATCATTGTACAAAAGTTTAAGAAAAACCTAAATAATAATTCACAAGAGTATCAGTAACCTGAATATTAATGTGTAAAACCATAAAAAACTGAATGTTATTGTACAAAAGTATCAATAACCTGAATAGTAACACATAAGAGTATCAATAACTTGAATATTAACATATAAAAATGTAAACAACTTGAATATTAATTCACAAAAGTTTCAAAAACCTTGAATATTAATGTACAAATGTATAAATAACTTGAATATTAATTTACAAGAGCATCAATAATAATAATAATAATAATAATAATAATAATAATAATAATAATAATAATAATAATAATAATAATAATAATAATAATAATAATAATAATAATAATAATAATAATAATTTTTATTGCCTTTGTTGTAACTCTTTGGAAACGTGTTGCTGCATCAAATTGAAAATGAGCAGATTAAAGGGAAACACTCGGATTAAACAGGAAGAATCTGAGGAATTATTAACTAAAGTACACTTTACTCATTAACACCTGTAAACACACACAGTAACACACACACACACACACACACACACACACACACACACACACACACGCACACACACACACACACACACACACACACACACACTCTCTCTCTCTCTCTCTCTCTCTCTCTCTCTCTCTGGTTAAAGTTAAAGACAGGTGCAGCAGGAAACTGACTCCTGAAGCTGCTCTGAGGTCAGTTTATCTTATTTACACTCAGAGATAAAAATACTGAGACACAGCTGCTGAAAGTGTGTGTGTTACTGTGTGTGTGTTACTGTGTGTGTGTGTGTTACTGTACACAGACTGTCCTACAGTTATTACAGACAGTGAACTCACCACAGACAGTTATTACAGACAGTGAACTCACCACAGACAGTTATTACAGACAGTGAACTCACCACAGTCTGTCCTGCTGAAACACCACATCTGTCTGCTCTGCTGTACACTGACTCTATTCTTCTTCTTGTGCTTCTGAAAGGGAGCAGCTACAAAGTGTCCTGGAGGTCAGAGTGACGAGGTTTGGGGAGGGGGGGATCTATTGGAGAGGACAAAAAACCACAGAAGTCGCCTGTGGACATCAAGCTCCTCTGAAAAGGAAAAGAAACTGCAGCTCAACCTCCTGACATTGTGCACACTTGAACCCACACAGTCGCTTCCTCATGAGTGTGTCCTGCAGGTCAGAGGTCAGAGTTTCAGGTACCTGAAGGCAGCACAGTCAGGACCATGTATTCACTGTGGTGGTCCTGGTCAGGTTCACACCAAACATCCTGGACTCCATCTGAGATCAACAGATTCATCTATCCAAAGAATGTTCTCCAGCATCCATCAGGCTTCTTCTTATGTTCTTCAGCAAACTTTCATCTGGAAGTTTAGCTCTGAGCAGCAACCAGGTTTAGTTCTGGTCCTCCATCCATAGAGGTTGATGTTCTGAAGCTTCCTTCACACTGTCTGAGCTTCACATTAACTCTGGTTTCCATGGAGAACCCCTGAACCAAGTCTGAAGCAGCTGATGTCTGTTTTTACAGCTGGATGGAGAAAGTAGTTCACTGTCTGTGGAGTCATTTTAGGAGCTCTGATTAGTGGTACTATGACTCCTGCTATACCTCCTGATTAGTGGTACTATGACTCCTTCTAGACCTCTTGATTAGTGGTACTATGACTCCTTCTATACCTCCTGATTAGTGGTACTATGACTCCTTCTAGACCTCCTGATTAGTGATACTATGACTCCTTCTATACCTCCTGATTAGTGGTACTATGACTCCTGCTATACCTCCTGATTAGTGGTACTATGACTCCTTCTAGACCTCTTGATTAGTGGTACTATGACTCCTTCTAGACCTCTTGATTAGTGGTACTATGACTCCTTCTATACCTCCTGATTAGTGGTACTATGACTCCTTCTGGACCTCCTGATTAGTGGTACTATGACTCCTTCTATACCTCCTGATTAGTGGTACTATGACTCCTTCTATACCTCCTGATTAGTGGTACTATGACTCCTTCTAGACCTCCTGATTAGTGGTACTATGACTCCTTCTATACCTCCTGATTAGTGGTACTATGACTCCTTCTATACCTCCTGATTAGTGGTACTATTACTCCTTCTAGACCTCCTGATTAGTGGTACTATGACTTCTTCTATACCTCTTGATTAGTGGTACTATGACTCCTATACCTCCTGATTAGTGGTACTATGACTCCTTCTATACCTCCTGATTAGTGGTACTATGACTCCTTCTATACCTCCTGATTAGTGGTACTATGAGTCCTTCTATACCTCCTGATTAGTGGTACTATGACTCCTTCTATACCTCCTGATTAGTGGTACTATGACTCCTTCTATACCTCCTGATTACTGCTGACACTGTGGTTCACCAATTTTTAGTTTAATTTCCTGGATCCTTTTCCATCTTTCAGTCCAATTTTTCCCTTCTTCTGTTCAGCTCTTTTCCATGTGGAGCCATGATGCAGACATAGATAGACCCAGTCCACAGGTCCAGCACTGAGAACATTCTTATGTTCACTGCTCATTTTAGAACCACGTTCATGCAGTCAGACTGATTGGAAATCACAGCTGGATCTCATTTGGTTATTTGTTTCTGATTGTTTGTTCAACAAAAAAAAGCTTTGGAGCCGTCTGTACTTCAGTGACATTGGACAGAGTCTACTGTAGTTTTACACAAAAGAGGCTCCTCCTCACCCTTCCTCACCCCTCCTCACCCCTCCCTCCCTTGCAGAGGTCGGAGGTCAACTCAGCAACTGGCTTCGGTCACGCTTCCCTGACCTCCGACTACTGTTGTGAGTATCGTCTTTCCTCAGAGTGCGACTGCAGCTGTGAGCCCAAACCTGCTGCACAGAGAAGCACTGATGTCCCTGTAAAACACAGCATTAGTCACTTAGAGTGGGAAATAGTACTTTAAATATTAAAAGTAGAAGAAGTCAGTGCAGAAAAATACTTTTATAACCATTAAATGCTCAAATTATTACTTTTTTCTGTCTTTGTCAAGTTTTGTCTCCAAAGTTGAATTTGTTTGATCATTAATTAAAATCTGATAAAAAAAAAAAAGAATCAAATGTCCATAAGTGGTGCCGACACGACACAAAGAGACACAAAAAGACACCAAAAGACAAAAACAAAACATAAAATTTAGCATCTGAACTTCATTTGTTCAGTGTGAAAATACTTTTTGAATGTGTTTGTTCTACAGAGATCCTGTAAAAAGTGCGCCAAGCAGGAATCTCTTCTATCCTGAATACAGTAAAGATTTTTATTTTTTTAATACCTGGGTTTCTGATTGCATTTAACTGCGTTAAAAATCTGCAGGTAACTGAGATCGCTTTTCCGCTGCTGTTTGTAAATGCAGCAGATTGTATTCAGTGACTCTTAATCGCTGCAGTCTGGAGCATTAAAAGTGAAAATGTAAATGAAGTGTGCTGGTGGAATCACTGCAGTGTGTCTGAGGAGTCAGTTCTCTGTGAAAGTCGAGCTGAAATCACTGCATTGATCCACCGACACCCAACACCTGCTGCTGCTGCACCGAGACTTTTATAGATCCACAGCAGGAAACGGTTCTAGTGAAGCTCCACAAACAACCACTGGATGATCAGAAAATGGCACTGTATGTGGAGATAAATGTCTTTACTCATGTGTCTGACTCCTACCTGTTCATGCTGTATTAAATAAAAGTAAAAATACAGCCAGAGTCTAACAGCTGAGTTCTGTAAAATTTGAAGCCTTTTTTGGAGCCAAAACAGGAATAATTTGAATCTGACACTGTGAATTAAACAATATTCGCATGTACAGTGAAAGATTACAGATTTTTTTCCTGAAAAATAAAATAAAAATACCCTAAATATAATAGAATTTGCATTTGAAATAAAAAGCAAAAAATTAAATGACACATTAAAAAAAAAGAATAAATCAAAACACAAAATGACACAAAACTGTCCCAAAGAGACACAAAACAACCAAAACAAGAAAAATAAGACAGAAAATAACACGACACAAAAAGCAAAAAACACAACACAAAATGACACAAAACAAAGGTAAGCAGACAAAAAAATTACACAAAACAAGAAAAATGAGACACAAAATGACACAAAAGCATCAAAAAATGAAAACAAAAGAAAACACAAAATGAGAAAATATGCAGCTGGGTGATTTTAATTTTTAATTCTCTAAAACTGCATTTACTTTATATTACCTGTCTGTGGTGCTGATTGGTCTGAAGCTGTAAAATCACTTCAATGAAAAACAAATGAAGCATTAGTTTGTAAAGCTGCAGTTTAAAAGATGCACCTGATGATGTTCCTTAATGATGTCACCTAAAGATTTCACCAGATGATGTCGATGAAGTCATTAGGTGACGTCACCTAAATATTTCCCCTGGCGATGTCACCTGATATTGTCCCTTTATGATGTCACCTAGTGATGTCACGGAAAGATGTCGATGATGTCCCCTCATGACGTCATGGGGAGATGTCACCTGATGATATCATCTGATGATGTCCCCAAAGATGTCGCCTGAAGATGTCATCTGATGATGTCCCTTGGATGATGTCACCAAAGATTTCCCTTGATGATGTTCCTTTATGATGTCACCAAAAGATGTCACCTAATGATATCACCTGATGACATCTCATGATGATGTCACCAAAGAGGTCCCCTGAGGATGTCACTTGATGATGGGGGGGTCTATGGGGGTGTCTGTGATGATGGGGGGGTCTATAGGGGTGTCTGTGATGATGGGGGGTCTATGGGGTGTCAGTGATGATGGGGGGTCTATGGGGTGTCTGTGATGATGGGGGGGTCTATGGGGTGTCAGTGATGATGGGGGGTCTATGGGGTGTCTGTGATGATGGGGGGGTCTATGGGGTGTCAGTGATGATGGGGGGTCTATGGGGGTGTCAGTGATGATGGGGGGGTCTATGGGGGTGTCAGTGATGATGGGGGGGTCTATGGGGGTGTCAGTGATGATGGGGGGGGTCTATGGGGGTGTCAGTGATGATGGGGGGGTCTGTGGGGGTGTCAGTGATGATGGGGGGGTCTGTGGGGGTGTCTGTGGGGGTCTGTGGGGGCCGAAGTGTGCCGCCTGGCAGCCAAAAGACTGATCCTGGAGAAGGCAGGAGATCTGGCAAAGCTCCTTGGAAAATCCCATTAGCCCCCTCCACCCCCCACCCCAAAACCCCAAAACCCAAAAAAGGCACTTGTTGCCTCGGCTGAGCCCCCCTCCCCCCCGAGAAAAAAGCCCTTCTGCCTCCAGCAACATCTCTGTCTCTTTGTCCAGTGCGTCTTTTCCTAAGATTTTATCACATTAGTTCCGCTGGGAGCTGGAAATCGCCTGTAATTGCAAGTTCTGTGAAGCCGGCGGGGCAAAAGGAAGGGAGGTAGGGGGGGCAAGAAGGCAACAGAGGGGAAAAGTGAGGGGATGAGGGGTGGAGGGGGGGTTTGTCTTTGATGATGATGATAAATGTGATCTCCTTTCTGTGGGAGTTTAGCCAAAGTGTTTGTAGTCAGATTATAAATAAAGTTTATTCAGTCAGAACTTCACCCAGACTTTGACCCTCAGAGGCTCAAACCAGCTGCAGGAGAGAAAGTTCCTCTGGTAGCAGGTCCAGAGGTGACACAGAAATGAATTAGTAGAAAATATGAGAAAATCCTCCTTCATCATCACACAGGTAGTCGGACAAAACGAGACAAGAAATGAGAAAAATGAGACAAAACCGCTGCACAGGGACACCAGACAACACAAATATGAGGGAAAGTATGCAGAAAATAACAAGGATGAAACTAAACAGCCACAAAGAAAAATGACACAAATGAGACATGAAATGACAAAAATCACACAAAATGACAAAAACGAGACACAAAATGGCAAAAATCACACAAAATGACACAAACGAGACACAAAATGACACAAAACACAAAAACACAAGACAGAACACAACAGACAGGAGACAAAAATGAGACATAAAATGGAGCAAACCAGACAAAAACAACATAAATGAGACACAAAAGGACACAAAACAAGAAAAAGCAACATAAATGAGCCAAACTGCCACACAGACACACAAAATGCAACTTTTCTCATCATTCTCAAACTGAAGAAGACGTTTCTGTCTCTTGTTCCTTTTCCACAGAGCTGCACGACTTTAGAGTGAAAATGATCCAGATTAACGAATTAAAACTGTGACTGATAGAAATGACAGCTGACTGATGTAATCTGTGTTTATATTCGGTCAGATATGTCCTCGTGTCCTAAAATCAGGGGCGTATTTCTTCACTGTGAGGTTACGTAACCGTCAGAGAGGATTTTACAGCCCGAACAGCAAAACAAAAAGGTTCAACAGTTCAGGCAGTAAACGGAGGAAACCTTTTGTTGCTTCATCTCCCATCAGCCCTCGTTGTTTCTGTGATAACCAGCAGCACGCTTTCTCTCCAAATATCGCAGCACATTTTGGATTTCACCACGAGCAGTAAAACTGAGCTCATTTCCAGGAGCGGCGGGTCGAGGCCACCAACGGCGAGGCGGTCAGAGGTCGCAGGTCGCCTGACAAGTGGAAGAAATATTCCTGCGACACCACAAAGATCATGAAAGGAGCAGAAAGTGGAAGCTTTTGTTGTTGCCGTAGGTTACCACCACGGCTTCCATAAAGAGGCTTTTAATTGGTGTCAACGGCAGGATATAGGGGGCGGGGCTACTGGTCGTCAGGGGTGGGGCTACTGGTTGTCAGCAGGAGTTCAGCTCACCTGTCGGACTGAAGCTCCACCCTGATGCTGGTCTACGTCACATAACGACCAAAATGAGGCAGAAAATGTTACGAAACAAGAAAAACAAGACACAAAATGAGAAAGACGAGACAAAACTGTCACAAAAAGACAAAAAAAATGTGAAAAGAAAATATAAAATGACACAAACGAGACACAAAATGGCAAAAATGACACAAATCAGACAAAAAATGACAAAAACAAGACAGAAAATGACAAAATCACACAAAATGGCACAAATGAGACAAAAATGCCAAAAAACGTGGCCAAAATGTCACAAAAAGACACAAAAATGTGAAAAGAAAATACAAAATGACACAAACAACACAAAAATGACACAAAATGACACAAATGAGACACAAAATGGCAAAATGTGACACTAAAGACATACAAAATGAAATGAATGAGACAAAAAGAACACAAAATGAGACAAATGAGACCAAAATGTGACAAAAACGAGGCACAAAATGACAAAAAACACACAAAATGAAACAAATGACAAAAAATGACACAAATGAGACACAAAATGAGAAAAACTGGACACAACTGTCCCAAAGTGACACAAAATGGACAAAACGAGACCCAAAATGACAAAAATGAGACAAAAAAACGACACAAACGAGAGACAAAATGACAAGAAGAAGAGAAAACGGAGACAGCAAGAGAGACTGAGAGGAAAATCAAAGGTACCAGATCACTAAAATAAAGGCAGCATGGCTCAGAAACAGTGAACAGAGGAGCAAGTTGTTGGAGATCCATCCAGCATGGAGAAACATCTTTCTACTGATGATGAACAGAGGAGACAGGAAAAGACTGGAGCTCAGTTTCTGTTTTCAGCTCCTCAGGTGGAGGTTCTCAACAGTCCTGGATCAGAACTGGACCAACACAAGACACCAGACTCCTGTTGTCACCTTCAGGCAGCTTCAGGTCAACATCTCATGTTCTTCTGCTGCTGGAACATCTGTCAGCTTCTGCCGGTGAATGAAGGAAGATCTCATCCATCATCTCCAGCCGTCTCTTTCACATTCGTGTCCGTCAGACGTCCTGCTGAGGAGGTGAAAGTCCTAAAATCCTGCTGAGGCGGTGAAAGTCCTGCTCACCTGAAGTGATTTATTTTTGCCTTTTTTCACCCAAAACACTTCTTTTGTCCAGGTAGTTATAGTTTTAAAAGTTTATTTCACCAAAATTGCTCCTTTCCGTCTAAGTATTTGCAGTTTTAAGGGTTTATTCATCTAAATTACTGCTTTCTATCAATGCATGTTTAGCTTTGAAGGTCAATTCCACCTAAAATATAACTTTCTGATCGAGCATTTATAGTTTTAAAGGTATATTCCGCATAAAAAACTACTTTTAGTTCAAGTATTTGTAATTCTAACAGTGTAGTCATCTAAAATACTATTATCATTCCAAGTAGTTGTAGTTTTAAAGGTTTATTTCACCAAAATACAACTTCCTGTCAAAGAAGCTATAGTTTTATGGGTTTATTTCACCCAAATAGTACTTTGTCATGAACAAACCATGGCTCTAAAGGTTTATTCCACTCAAAAATGTGTATAATTCTTCAGTTTATGCTCAGTGTCTGTGGCCTAGAAAACACCCACAACTTGCTGCTTCAGTAAATTACAATTACAACCTTATAGAAATACAGTAAAACCAACCGCAGCTACCAGAGTCCTGCTGTAGTTCTACAGGTAAATGTGTTTGTCCTGTGATGCAACATGTGGTCGAGCAGCCTCCTGGTGTCTCTCTGAGCTGCCTGCACTAATTGGCCCTGTGAAATCACTCATACAATAAGAAGCAGCTCTGAAACGTCCTGCGAGGCGACCCCCATTCAGCCCAGATATGTAACTGGAGCCCGCCGTATTATTATTAGACCCAGACAGCTCAAACTGCTAGTTAGAGCCCGGCCTCTGCGGTGCCACCTTCATTGTGTGGACGCTCCAAGGCTGAGATTATGTGGTCGGGTTAAAAAACAAGAGAAAGAGCCCCCAACCCCCCGGCTCTTTGGGAACCTGCTTTAAATGGGCTCTATACAGCGACGGGAGATGGTTTTACACTTTGGGGAGCAGCTCAGAGAGCTGGTCAGGTTGCTGTGGTCACCTGGAGCCGCTGCCACCCAGCAGGACTCACCCTTTCATCCTTTGTGGCGCTGAGCAAGAAGGGGCGGGGCTTTTATTTCGCCATGCAGCTGGTAGAGATGCCCCCCGCCCATCCAATTCAGGATCACACCCAGGACCAGAGGACCAGGAGGACACGCCTTCAGGTCTTCATCCTCCTCTGAACCTCACCTCACTTCACCTCATCGGCACCATTGTCCTCTCAGACACACAAACTCTGCTTTCATCTGAAACAAATGGAAACAGAAGCTGCTTTGGAGACTCTTCAGCACATATTTCTCACTAGAGGGCCAATCCTAAACTAGTATGAGGATCTTAAAACTACACTACAGACTGGAAGCAGCATCGCAGACAGTCAATCATCACGCGCCCACTCTGTTCTTCACTGTCAGGACTATGCATTCACTGTTGTAGTCCTGGTCAGGAATGAAACTAAACATCAAGAAGGAGACAAAAAATGACTGTAAAGATGCACAGAACAACCACAAAGACACAGAAAACAATCAGAAAGAGACGGAATACATCAACATAGACACATAACATGACCACAAAGACACAAAAATGACCAAAAGATACAGAAAATGATGACAAAGACTAACAACATGACGAAAGAGTCAGACAAAACAACCACAGAGATACAAAACAACTCCAAAGACCCACAAACTGCCTCTGGACCATGCATTCACTGTAGTAGTCCTGGTCAGGTTCACACCAAACATCCTGGACTCCATCTGAGTCCAACTCATTTATCTTCATCTGACCAAAGAATGTTCTCCAACATCCATCAGATTTCTTTTCATGGTGTCAAAGAGACACAAAACAACCACAAGGAGATAGAAAACAACCACAAATAGTCACAAAACAACCACAAAGAGTCAAAGAACAACCTCAAAAACAGCCATAAAGAGATACAAAGCAACCAAGGAGACACAAGACAACTGCAAAGAATCACAAAACTACCACAAAGAGACATAAAACACAAAGAGATGCAAAATAACCACAAAACGACATAAAGCAGCCTCTGCGCTTCACTGTCAGGACCATGCATCCACTGTGGTGGTCCTGGTCAGGTTCACACCAAACATCCTGGACTCCATCTGAACTCATTTATCTTCATCTGACCAAAGAATGTTCTCCAACATCCATCAGGCTTCTTTCATGTTCTTCAGCAAACTTTCATCTGGAAGTTTAGTTCTGAGCAGCAACCAGGTTTAGTTCTGGTCCTCCATCCATAGAGGTTGATGTCTGAGCTTCACACCAACTCTGGTTTCCATTGAGAACCCCTGAGCCAAGTCTGAAGCAGCTGATGTCTGTTTTTACAGCTGGATGGAGAAAGTAGTTCACTGTCTGTGGAGTCATTTTAGGAGCCATGATTAGCAGTACTATGACTCCTTCTAGACCTCCTGATTACTGCTACTATGACTACTTCTATATGTGTGGCTCTGATTAGTGGTACTATGACTCCTGATTATTGCTGCAACTGTGTTCTGTTGATTCTTAGTTGCTCGCTGATCTTCTTGGATCCTTTTCCATCTTTGTAAAGTTTCAAAACCAGATTTTTCACTTCCTCTGTTCAGTTCTTTTCCACGTGGAGCCATGATGTAGACATAGATACAGTCCACAGGTCCAAAACTGATGTTCTGCAGTTTAAAGCTCATTTTAGAACTACGTTCATGCAGTTCGACTGATTGGAAATCACTGCTGGATTCACTTTGAGTTTCTACTTGACTTTTCAGTCTTTCTAAAGGGTTTGTTTTCTATAGTTCCTGTGCTGTTTGCTATAGAATCGATGTGGTTTTACAGGAGTGACCTCAGTGCTGTTGTGTTGGTGCATGCAGCTCCTCTCCCTCCTGCTCAGTCTGTAAACTGGTCTGACTCTGTAACAGCCGGTTAAAAAGCTTCGACACACTTGAAGCTTCTCCTCAGTGTGGAGTTAACAAGCCGCCCCCTCCCGGCTCGGTGTGAATGGATGAGAGTCTGTCGGTTGGAGTGCTCCCTCTTTATCCTTCCCCTGATCACTGGAGTGTGATGTCAGCGGGACGCCGCCTGCTCTGATTGTGCGGGACACTTTTTTTTATTGGATAAGTGGAGCCTTTGAGCCTGAGGTGGCCTGTCGGGCTCTTAATCAGGCCCTCGGAGGTAGAGGAGCTGTTGATCTACCAGCTCATTGTGCTGCTGCTCTGCACCAAACGCAAACAAATGGCAAACAGAAGGCGGAGCTTCAGAGCCGTCGCCGTGGGTGACACTGCTCCGGCTCCATCAGCAGCTCCGGTCCGGTTCTACAGTCTGGTTTAAAGGTTCCATCTCAAACACAGTAACAGAACAATGCTGGAGTCATCAGTCTTCTTTTCTCTTTTTCTGTCCCATTTTGCTTGTTGAATGTCTCTTCCTGACAGTTTCGTTTTTCTTTTTTGTCACACTTCTGTCATTTTGTTTCTCGTTTTTTTTTTAATCTCTACATGTGCAGCTCTGATTAGTGGTACTATGACTCCTTCTATACCTCCTGATTAGTGGTACTATGACTCCTTCTAGACCTCCTGATTAGTGGTACGATGACTCCTGCTATACCTCCTGATTAGTGGTACTATGACTCCTTCTATACCTCCTGATTAGTGGTACTATGACTCCTTCTAGACCTCCTGATTAGTGGTACTATGACTCCTTCTATACCTCCTGATTAGTGGTACCATGATTTTTTTGTGTCTTTAAAACAGTTGTGTGGGTAATTTTTAGTCGAACTCTTGTCTTTTTGTGTCTCTTTTTTTTGTTTGTTTTGTGTCTTTTTATTTGTTGTTTTTGTGGTTTTCTGTCATTTTGTCCCCACTTATTATAGATGTTTAACTGTTTACATTTTTACAGCCTCTACAAACACGTATAGAAAAGTTTTGTCACCCTTCTGTTGTTTTATGTCTTGTTTTTTTGCATCTCTTTGGGGCAGTTTTGTCAGCTTTCTCCTGTTTTGTGTCTTGTTTTTCTTGTTTTGTGTTGTTCAATGTCTTGTTTTTAATATTTCGTATCTTCTCTTGGGCCGGTTCTGTCTGATTTCTTTTGTTACCTTTGTTGTTTCGTGTTTCTATTGTCAACACAAGACAAAACTGTGCTGAAAGATGCAAAACAATTTTTGTACCTTTCAGGACAGTTTTGTGTCTCTTTGTGGTTCTTTTGTGTCTCTTTGTGGTTGTTTATCATCACTTTGTTGTTATTTATATGTATTTTTGTGGTTGTTCTGTCTCTTTGTGGTTATTTTGTGTCTTTCTGTGGTCATTGTGTGTCTCTTCGTGGTGGTTTTGTGTTTTTATTTGTGTGTATTTTTGCCTCAGATTCTTCACTCTTCTGTTTCATCTGAACTTCGTTCTCTTGTATCTGTGATTTGTTTCTTCTTCTGTGGAAGTAAAACCAGTTACCCCCTTCACCCTCCTCACCCTCCTCACCCCATCATCCCCCTAATCCCTCCCCCACAATCTCCCCCCTCCCTCTCTCTCCTCAGCTCTATTCTCCGTCAGCCTCGCTCGCTCTCAGGGGATCAGATCAGATTAGCAGAGCGATGATGAGCAGTCGTGTGACTGAACTGCAGCTTTACTTCTGGATTGTGTTTTCACTGATTCAACAAGTCACATTTCTTTGTGTCTGAGTGACATCTGAGTGAGGTTTTCACCTCCTAAACTCTGCAAACGGGTTCGGCTTTAGTTGAATTTTACTGTGGAACCAACAGTTTCTCATCAAATGTGGATGGAAGAGGATGTTCCAAATACTTTTATTATATTATTAGTTTTATTCTATCTATCTATTTATCTATCTATCTATCTATCTATCTATCTATCTATCTATCTATCTATCTATCTATCTATCTATCTATCTATCTATCTATCTATCTATCTATCTATCTATCTATCTATCTATCTATCTATCTATCTATCTATCTATCTATCTATCTATCTATCTATCTATCTATCTATCTATCTATCTATCTATCTATCTATCTATCTATCTATCTATCTATCCTTTTTTTGCCTCTGTCATAATTTATGTCGTTTTGTGGCTGTTTTGCTTCCATTTGTAGTCATCTTGTGTCCCTTTGCTATCATTTTGTGTTTCTTTGTGGTAGTTTTGAGTCTATCTATAGTCATTGTATGTCTGTTTTGTATATTTTTGTGGTTAATTTTGTGTCTGTGGTCATTTATGTCTTTTTATGGTCGTTGTGTGTCTCTTTGTAATCAGTTTGTGTCACTGTAGACAGTTTTTGTCTTTTTTGTGGTTGTTTTCTGTGTCTTCGTGGTTGTTTTGTGTATTTTTGTGGTTAATTTTGTGTCTGTCTGTGGTCGTTTCTGTATTTTTGTGGTTGCCTTGTCTCTCTACAGTTATTTTACATCTCTTTGTGTTGATTTTGTGTCACTTTGTGGTTATTATGTGTCTTTTTCTGGTTGTTTTGTGTCTCTTTGTGGTTGATTTGTGTATTTTTGAGGTTAATTTTGTGTCTGTTCGTGGTCATTTTAATCTTTATGGTCATTTTTTGTCTCTTTGTAATCAATGTGTGTTTCTATAGACATTTTTTGTCTTTTTTGTGGTTGTTTTGTCTCTCTACTGTTATTTCATGTCTCTTTATCGTTGTTTTGTGTTTTTTTGTGGGTTGTTTTGTGTATTTTTCTGGTTGTATCGTGTCTCTTTGTAGTCACTTCGCATCTCTGTAGACATTTTGTGTATTTTTGCACAGGTTTTGGAGTCAGTTTGTGTCTCTGATTGGTAATTTTTTGTGTCTTTGACGAAGTGACGCTGTGTGTGATGAGTGTCTGCAGCGATAAAAGTGATGAGTTAACCAGAGAATTATCACAACAAATGAAACACACAGACATGCGCCTGATCTGCAGAACGCCGTGAAGACAAAGTGCACACTGAGCCATCTGTTGCTCACATACATCAGTTTCCAAATGAGGTCCGAGGCCCACAGGAGGCCCCACCGAGGGCCGACGGGGGTCCTTCAGAAAACACAACACCGAAGTCATCAACAGCAGAATATTTCACCTGACATGAATCTAACAAAACACAGAGAAAGTAGAGCAAAACAAACCCTCCAACAAAGAAGGAGTGATAGTAGCACTAATCAGGAGGTATAGGAGGAGTCATAGTACCACTAATCAGGAGGTCTAGAAGGAGTCATAGTTCCACTAATCAGGAGGTATAGCAGGAGTCATAGTACCACTAATCAGGAGGTATAGCAGGAGTCATAGTACCACTAATCAGGAGGTATAGCAGGAGTCATAGTACCACTAATCAGAGCTCCTAAAATGACTCCACAGACAGTGAACTACTTTCTCCATCCAGCTGTAAAAACAGACATCAGCTGCTTCAGACTTGGTTCAGGGGTTCTCCATGGAAACCAGAGTTAGTGTGAAGCTCAGACAGTGTGAAGGAAGCTTCAGAACATCAACCTCTATGGATGGAGGACCAGAACTAAACCTGGTTGCTGCTCAGAACTAAACTTCCAGATCAAAGTTTGCTGAAGAACATGAAGGAAGCCTGATGGATGTTGGAGAACATTCTTTGGATAGATGAATCTGTTGGGCTCAGATGGAGTCCAGGATGTTTGGTGTGAACCTGACCAGGACCACCACAGTGGATGCATAGACTGACAGTGAAGCATGGAGGCTGTTTTATGTCATTTTTTGGTTATTTTGTGTCCCTCCTGTTGTTTTGTGTCTCTTTGCGGCTGTTTTGTGACTCTTTGGGGTTGCTTTGTGTCTCTGCTGTAGTTTTGTGTCTCTTTGCAGTTGTTCTTTGATTCTTTGCAGTTGTCTTGTGTCTGCCTGGTTGCTTTGTATCTCTTTCTGGCTGTTATTGTGTCCACTGCTCTACTTACAAGTAATCTGATCTGGTGATACAGTTTAGAATCATTTGACATTAAACTGCTGCTGTATTTATCTGAAAACCTTTTCTAAAATGTGATTATCTGTGGATATTTAGGCGAACAGCAGATAAACCCTGAGGCCTTCTGTCGGCGGATTCTGCGTTTAATAGAGTTTTAATTGCAGCTCTGCAGCGGCGACACGATCCGTACATTCCTGCCTGTCTGAACGGCGGCTCAATGAGATTTAGATATCGAGGAAGTCTCAAAAAGCTAGTTAAGTGCTATTCAGCTGCCCTGAAAGGCGAAGCATTGAAAAAGCCAAAATGAGAGTGTAAAGAGCGTCGCGGCGGGGATTCGTGGAGATGCGAAACATCGGCATTATAGCACGGATGGCATCTCTGCAGCCGGACAGAAAGCCCTCCCCAGCTGGCAGAGTCTGTCGGCTGAAGGCTTTCACTCCGGGACAAAAGCTATCTAATTGAGAACAAACTGTCAGTGAAAGAGACGAGACCGTGACCGGAGAGGGGGCCGCTCCGGGCCGCCGGCCAGCACCGGGGGCCCGAGGCCCGGTCCGACGTCGGCCCCTCCGGCCTCCTCAGAACCTCTTATGACTGACACAAGAGGCCACGCAGGATAACACGCTCAGCGGCCGACACAAAGGCCTTTCACAGCACCAACTCAGCCGACTGTCAAGTGTGAAGGAGGGAGGAGAGGCTGAAAGGACTGATAAGTGTGAGGTCTGAGGGGAGGACGGGGGAGGACAGGGGAGGACGGGGGAGGACAGGGGAGGACGGGCTCATCTGAGGAAACAGACAAACCACAGATCTGAGTTCACGACAGGTTTCAGTCTAAACCTGCTCCCTCTGTTTTCTGTCACCAGATGAAACAAAAATAACACTTAGAGTCAGAAATATCTTGAATCCAAAACTTATGATTTGCACAGACAGTCTGAGTAAATCTAAATAAGTGGCTGTTTTCTGCCTCTTTGTGGTTGTTTTGTGTCCTTTTGTGGTTGTTTTGTGTCTCTTCGAAATTTAAAGATAAGACTTTATTAATCCCAAAGATTTTTTTGTGTTTCTTTCATATTAATGCATGCGATACAAAATGATATCTAAGAGTCAGACCACTATTCTTTATTTTTGCTGTTCTTTTTTTGCCAAATGTGTATTAAATTGTAAATTTGTATCTCATCATTGTGTGAAACAAACAATTCTTTGAATTAAGACTCACGTTTTGTGCATCTTCAATAAAATCTTAACATTAATGCTTGTCAACAATATTTGGAGTTCAGATCCAAATAAACTGTACTTTTAGCTCACCATTCAGGTGATTTTGTCTTCAGATAAATTTAACATATTAGAGAGAATTTCACGCATCCAGACCTCAGCATCTGGAACAAACGGCTGTTCATCAAAGCGCTCTGAATGCAGCTCAACAGGTGATCTCTCGGCTCTGAAACGTTGCAGCTAAACCTGGAGACACCGTGGCCTCGTGTCCGGCGTGTTTTTGTGGAGGATCTTCTCTGCAGCCTCATGCTCCACTGCTGCAATGTTTGGAGATGAAAAGCAGCTCTACCACCAACAGAGCTGAATGGTCATTGTGAGGTTCACAAAGGCGGCTGCAGGGGAACACAAGACTCACTCGTCTCAATGGTTCACTTTGGGAGCTCAGACAAAGGCGTAAAAACACAGATAGAGGCTCCAAAAGAGAAGCACCACTCCAGTCTGAGGGACTCATGTGGGATTGTGTTCTCTGTTAAAGACGCCATCAATCACCCCATCAGCCCTGCCCCAGATGACCTGATTTACATGTTCGCTGAGGAGCATCAATCATCCCCAACCTGCAGGAATGTCCTCAGAGGAGAACGGAAGCTGCACCTGATTCTTCCTTCTGCTTCGTCATGTCTCCATTCCACTCCGACGCTCCACTTCCTGAAATACAAAACCAGCTGTTAAAATCAGACAATCTATCGGCGAGAAACTGCAAAAACACAAAGAATTGTAGGGTTTTCAACTTTCAAACCTTGAACTTATCATCTGGGAGAATTAATCAAATCTGAGTTCAGTCATTAAAACCTTTTCATTTCTACATACTTCATTTTAAGAAATGACAAAAACATTATCCAGATTCTGGAAAAAATCAAAAACCTCGTCTCTCCTCATAACAACTGCCTCTTGACTCTTTGGACAAAACTGTCCAAAAAGAAACACACAAAATGGCACAAATGAGACAAAACAACAAAAAAATGAGACACGAAAGAATATAAAGCGACACAAACGAGACACAAAATTATCAAAAATGTGATGAAAAGTCACACAAAAATGCAAAAAGAACGAGACAAAACAACTCCAGTGAGACAAAAAAGAAACAAAACGACAAGAGAAGTTGTCAAGAACCTACTGGATCAGTAAAATAAATGCAGCTCGGCTCAGAAACGGTGAACAGATCCATCCAGCATGGTGAAACAGCTTTCTACTGATGATGAGCAGAGGAGAGAGGAAAAGTCTGGAGAGGCTGGAAACATAGAAATTATTAAATATCTGCAGTATGTGGAGATATAACGACCAAAAAGAGCCACAAAACATAACCTGTTTTGGGTTCAGAGGGTTTCAACTTGTGTAATTTCAGTCCAACATTATTCCGACTGCCAAGTCCTCAAATCTCTTTCTACTGCACCAGAAACCTGGACATCAACACATAAAAATGTAGAAAAAAACTTGGTGATTAATGCATTAAAATGCCAGAAATCCAGAAAATAAAGCCCCATATGTCAAATAAAAGGATATTAATGCACTAAATGTAGAAAAATGCACCAAAAAAAATCCATATACCTTCATATTAACACACCAAAGTGCTAAAACCTGAATATTAATGCAATGAAACTCTGAAAACTGGGATATTAACCCATTAAAGTGACAAAGACCTGGATACTATCATACCGAAGTGTGAAAAATGTCAAAAACCTGGATTTTGATGTATCATCATATCAGAAACCTTGATACTAACCTAGCAAAGTGTCAAATGTATATAACATGGATATTAATGCACGTCAGACTCAAACACCTGGATAATAATGCACTGAAACATGAACAATTTTGATATTAACCCATCAAAGTATCATAAACCTGGACATTACCGGGACCAAAGTGTCAAAAACATGGATATGAATGCACTGAAATATCAAAAGCTTTGATAGTAAAACAAGTATCAGAAACCTGGACAGCAATGGACTGAAGTGTCAAAAAAACAGATGTTAATGCGCAACATTTTCATAAAGCTGGATATTGACCAATCAAAGTGTCAAAACCTGGATATTAATGCAATTAAACATCAAAAACTTTGATAATATCCCACCAAAGTTTCAAAAACTTGGATATTAACACATGAAAACATCAAAAACCTGGATACTGATACATCCAAGTATCAGAAATCTAGATAATAATGCACCAAAGTGTCAAAAACTTAGATTTTAATGCATTGAAACACCAAAAACTTGGATATTCACCCAACAAAGTATCAGACACCTGGATAATAAGCGACCAAAGTGTCATAAACCTGGATGTCGATGCATCAAAATGTCGAAAATGTGGATATTAATGCAGTTAATGATCAAAAATTTGTATAATAATCCATCAAAGTTTCAAAAACCTGGATATTAAGGGACCAAAGCATCAAACACTTAGATATTAACACACAAAAATGTCAAAAAACTGGATTTTGATGCATCAGAATATGAAAAAATTGAATAATAATACACCAAAGTATGAAAACCTTGGATAATAATGCACTGAAACATCAAAAACGTGGATATTAACCCATCAAAGAATCAGAAACCTGGATAACAATGGACCGAAGTGTCAAAAACCTGGATGTTGATGCACCAAAGTGTCAAAAACTTGGATATCAACTCATGAAAATGTCAAAAATCTGGATTGTGATGTGTCCAGGTATCAGAAACCTAGATAACAACACACCAGAGTGTCAGAAACCTGGATGTTGATGCACCAAAGTGACAAAAACTTGGATGTGAATGTCAGAGCGGACGGATGGATGGACGGACGGAGGACGATGCTGTGATTATTCCTCCCTCCGAGTCCTCCCATCTGTCCCAGTTTGTCCTGGCCTGAGCCTCTTTCACAGCGGCTGTCGGGACCCTGCAGCCCCCAAACACAGGGCTGGTGGGGGGGCCTCAGCCCAACCCCACGGCCCCCGATTGTGTCCCTGCACACCAAAGCACTCTTCTATAGCTTTTTGATTGGCTTTCAATCCCCACACCACTGACAAGGTTGTGTATGGGAGGAGGAGAGGGTGGTGGGCTTACTAAGGAGATTTAGTGGAGGGGAGGGGGGCGCAGAGGTGATTTTTCAGGGGGAGGAGGAGGAAAGTAAAAACTGGGACAGATGGGGCTGATTGTTGCTCTCTACGCAAATTAAGGAGCGAGACATCTGCAGAGAGTGGTGGACCGAGGCAATTAGGACTGGAGGGAGAGAATGTAAACACTCGTTGAAAGCGCTGAGCAAAAGTTCACCATTAGGTTTGTTGTTTCAGCAAAGTTACAGCTAAAAACACCTGTACGCTATTGTTCCAGAATGTTAAAACCTGCATAGCAGCACAGCAAGACAACTAAAATCTGGATGTAAATCCATCAAAATGTCTAAAACCTGAATATTAACTCATCAAAATGCCAAAACATAAAAATATCAATATTATTGCACCAAACGACAAACATCCAGGTAATTATTGCACCAAAACATCCAAAAATTTGGATATTAACACATCAAAACATCCAAAAGCCTAGATAACACAAAGTGTCAAAACCTGGATATTAATGCTATGAGACATCAATAAATTTGGATATCAGCCCACCAAGCATCAACTACTTTGATGTTAATGCACCAAAATGACAAAAACTTTGACATTGAAGTGTCAATAGATGGATATTAATGCACTGAAGCATCAACAAACTTGGATAATAACCCAACAAGTGTCAAAAATTTAGGACTTAATCCACCAAAATGTCAAAACCTAGATAATAATGCGCCAAAAATGGCAGAAACTTAGATATTAATGCAATGAACTATCAATAAATTTGGATATTAACCCACCAAGCATCAACAATTTTGATGTTAATGCACCAAAATGACGTCGTCGATATTAATGCAGCAAAACATTAAAAAAAAAAAACACACCACACATTAAAGTGTCAAAACCTGGATATTAATGTATTGAAACATCAATAAACTTGTATATTAACCCAACTGCTATCAAAAATTTACATATTCATGCACCAAAATGACAAAAAGCAGACATTAAAGTGTCAACAGATGGATACTAATGCACTGAAGCATCAACAAACTTGGATATTAACCCACAAGTGTCAAAAATGTAGGTCTTAATCCACCACAATGTCAAAACCCAGATAATAACGCATCAAAAATGGCAGAAACTTAAATACTAATGCATTGAACCATCAATAAATCTGGATATTAACCCAACAAATGTCAAAAATGTAGATATTAATGCATCAAAATGTCAAAAATCCCACATTAAAGTTTCAACAGATGGATATTAATGCACTAAAACATCAATAAATGTTACGGTTTCTGTGAGGCTCAGATGCAGGAAATGGGAGATGAACAGAAGAAAAATCAGCAGTTTTATTTACAAGGCAAAAAGTTACAACTATAAAACTGACCTGGAAGAGGAATCTGAGTACAGGCGTTAACAGATACACATGACTCAATAGTGCCTCTAGAGGCTGGCAGACTACACAAAGGAAATTCTTCAGAACACGACAACTAACCTACTGCAGGTAAAACCTTGGTAGGAAAGAGAAACTAAACACTCTAGGAAACTCGGAATACAAATGTGGGCAACAGAAACAGGGCAACAAGACCCAAAATAATGAGTTATGCAAATAAATGCAAGAGTGACTACATTCACAGAGATACAGAATATCTATCTGCAGAATACTAGGATGACTATACTGACCTGAACTAGAAGACATAGTAATGAACAAAGCTGGCT
>CM049578.1:32960991-33158491 GCA_027123335.1 Amphiprion clarkii | reverse complement strand
ACAAAAACACATCCAGGGTACAAATGATTGTTTCTATGATTCTATGTCATTCACATTATGATACATCCCATAACACTGATGCTCAAAGTTGGTTGTAGAGAAAATTTACACAAAGCAGATTTAGTCTTCAGATAGTGATGCCTAAATGGATGTAAAATTGTCAGTTTTTATGAGAACTCAGATGTGTTTTTCCTGCAAAAGCTGGATAAAATAGAGTTCCATATAATTACCTAACATTTCTACAGTTCATTCTTAAGATGTAATTAAAGTGAACAAAACCTTTGAGAAACAGCCTTGATTGATTCTTGACATAACGATTTTAGCTAATCAACAAAGGGTTCAAACACAAAACAGTAATTTACTTTTTCTCCATAAACATTTATTTTCAAGTAGTTTAAGAAAAAATAGATTTTTTTTTTACATTGTTTTTTCTTTATATGACTTTTTATACAGTACTTTCTGTGCATTTAGAAAAAAGTCAACACGACATCAGTTAATGAGGCAGCAACGACGAGTCGGAGGGCCAGCAGGGAGAAACACAAAGGAACCAAACCAAACACCAAAACTAGCAGGTCTCACTGGACCAGAACAGCTTGAAAACTGGATCAGACTGGGTCTAAACTGGATCTGAGTGGGTCTAAACTGGATCAGACCGGATCTAAACAGGATCAGACTGGATCTAAACAGGATCTGAGTGGGTCTAAACTGGACCAGAACAGCTCGAAACTGGATCAGACTGGATCTAAACTGGATTTGAGTGGTTCTAAAGTGGATCTGAGTGGTTCTAAAGTGGATTTGAGTGGTTCTAAAGTGGACTATACTGTGCGAAATAACAGATTCAAACAAGCTCAAAACCTGGTTAGGCTAGAGCTGACTGGATCAAATGGAGTAAAACTAAATCTACACCTAATCAGTGTGGATCTGACCAGCTTTATACTGGATTTAACTGGGAGTAGCAGGTTTAGACCACATCTAAACAGGAACAGATGAACCAGATTAGGATGGCTCAATCTGTACCAAACCCAAACTTGATCAGAGTGGATCTACAAACAAGACCTGATGTAAACCGGACCGGGCAGATCTAAACTAGATCAGACCAACTCTGATTTGGATCAAACCAGAGCTAACTGGATCTAAACTTGTTTGGACTAAATATAAATTGGATCAAACTGGATTAAGCCAACTCTAACCTGGATCAAACTGGATCAAACTATATCTAAACAGGACAAACAGGATTAGACTAAACGAAAGAGCTGATCAAGACCTAAGACTGGATCAGACTGGATTTAAACCAGATCAGATCAAAACTGAACTTGACCTAAACTGGATAACAGTGGATTAAACATGTAAATTGGATCAAACTGGATTAGACCAAACAAAACTGAATCAGAGCTGATCTACCAACTCTGAACCAGATCAGACCAAACTGACCAGATCAAAACTGAACTTGACCTAAACTGGATAATAGTGGATTAGACCAAATCTAAACTGAATAATAGTGGATTAGACGACATCTAGACTGGACCAGAGTGGATCTACAGTGGACTAAACATGACGTGAACTGGATCAGAGTGGAACTAAACTAGACCAGACCGCCTCTGAACTGGACCAGACTCTGAACTAACACAGTAAAACCAAACGAGCAGAAAAGTGCTTTTCGACGGGAGGCGGTGCTAAAGGCGATCAAATAAAACGCGAGCACACGGTTTGATCTCAGGTTCTATAAAAGAAAAGTGCAAATAAAAGCTGAAGGTGAGCGTGGAGACAGCAGAGCAGTTTGTTCTGAGTTTAACGTGAACACAAACACTCCTCTCAGCTGATTTACATTCAGAGAGTTTCCACAGACAGACGGGTGGAAGGTCGCAGTAACAGGAAGAATTCTGAACTTGAACACGTGCGAGCGCAGAACTTTGGCAACACGTCAGGCTGAAGGTCGAGTGGCAGCTGGAAAATACGGCAGACATCTTGTCGACGATGTCACAGTGCGGACTGGGGTAGGGGGCGGAGCCAGGTGGGGTCACATGACATGTTTCTGGATGCCCGGAGTGAACTCCTTGGCGTTGGGATTCAGACTGCTGTTCACCTGGAGAAGAGAAGAAGAAGAAGAGGAAGAACGAAAGCGTGACCTAATTGGCTCTTTCAGTCTTTCTGTTTTCATTGTCGGATCCAACAGCTTCGACTACAAGAAACTCCAAGATGTTTCGAAGCAGCTACCCTGGAGTCGGTGCTTTATTTTCCCCAGAGGTGGTTCCTGCAGTCCGAACACCTTCAGAGGTTCAGGGCCCTTAATTTGACCTGTAAGCTCCTCCAGTGGAAAATGGACGAATCGGAGCAAGAGAACTGGCAGGTAACTCATGTAAACAACACGAAATGTCCACCAAAATATCACCGACTGTCTTTGTCTCATTGAAACTGACAGTTTGTTGCATCAGAACACTAAACAGAGCTTCAGCGTCCGTTTGAGTCAGTCATGAAATGTTGAAGAAATATTCAGTTGGACTACGAGCAAACGTGCTGCCGACTGAACCATGTTCATACAGGAAGAAAAAGAGTAAGAAAAAGAATAAGACTAGATCTAGTCCAGATCAGATCAGATCTAAACAAGATCAAAACTATTCTAAACCGGATCAGACCACAGTTGGCTGGATCAAAATGGATCAGACTAGATCAAGATCAGATATAAACAATATCATAACTAAAACTGGATCAGATCAAACAAGAACTAGCTGGATAAAATTAATTGAAACCAGATCTAAACTAGAAAGAAAAACAATTCTGAATTGGATCAGACCATTTCTAAACCAGATCTGACCAGAACTGACTAGAACAGACTGGATCCAAATCAGATCTGACCAGAACTAAACCAGAACAGATCAATTCTAAAGCAAACCAGACCAACCCTAAACCAGATTAAACCAGAGCTAACTGAATCAAACTGGTTGTCACAAGATCAGAACCAGATTGGAACAACTTTAAACCAGATCAGATCCACTTTAAACTGGATTAGACCAACTCTAAACCAGATCAGACCAACTTTAAACTCTAAGCTGGATCAGAGAGGATCTAAAGTGGACTAGAGCATGTCTAAAAACAAATTTAAAGTAGGTCTAAACCAGATCAGACAAAATATGAAGCTGATCAAAACAGAGCAAACTGGATCAAAATTAAGTACAAACTGAATCAGACCAGCTTCAAGCCGGTTAAAACTGGGTTGAACTGGATCAAATCACATCTTAACCTTATCAGACCAGATGAACCAGACCAGGTTGGATAAAATTGTACTTCTACTGAACCTAATCTCGATCCAAGTGGATCGTAGTAGACTAGGCCTGATGGTAACTGGGTCAAATCAGAGCTAAACCAGATCAATTAATTTTAAACTGGATCAAACCAACTCTAAACCATATCAGGCCAACTTTAAATTTTACTGTTGTGGATCTTAAGCGAACTAGACCTGACGTTAACTGGATCAGGTCCGATCTAAACCAGATCAGAACAACTCTGAGTAGAATCAGAGAGGATCTAAGGTGGACTAGACTTAACAAAACTGGATCAGACCAGACCAATGAATTTGTCCAATCGTTCCAGCTCCCGACTGTCCGAAGCAGACGGAACTCACCACAACATCGAAGTCGGCGTCGGCGTGGACGTCTGCGTCCAGGACCAGGAGGCCGATCTGCTCCTGCAGCTGGCTGACGGTCTGAGAGGGGAGGTCTCTGGACGGGATGAACCACTCCCACTGCTCCTCCTCCTCCAGCATCTCCTGGAAGCAGCGCTCGATGAACTCCTCCTCCCACAGCTCCTCCTCCACCTGGACCACCAGAACACACACCGGCCGTTTACAACCCCAACAACACAACATTTTGACATTTTTTTAATCTTTTGTCTTGTTTTTTTGGTACTTTAGTGTCCCATTTATGTCAGTTTGTTTCATTATGTCGCTTTTTATTCTTGTTTTTGACATTTTGTGTCTCATTTGGGGTCATGTTTTCCATGAAAACGCACACTTTTATTGATGTGCTAACATAACTGCACAAGGGTTTTCTAATCATCCATGAGTCTTTCAACACCATTAGCTAACACAATGTAGCATTAGAACACAGGAGTGATGGTTGCTGGAAATGTTCCTCTGTACCCCGATGGAGATATTTCATTAAAAATCAGCCGTTTCCAGCTAGAATAGTCATTTACCACATTAACAATGTCTAGACTGGATTTATCATTCATTTAATTACCTTCATTGAAAAAAAAATGCTTTTCTTTCAAAAATAAGGACATTTCTAAGTGACCCCAAACTTCTGAACGGTAGTGTATTTGAATTAATGTTGCTCTATATTAAAGTTGCTCTATATTAGTTAAAGTTGCTCTATATTAGTTAAAGTTGCTCTATATTAGTTAAAGTTGCTTTAAAACAGTTAAAGTTGACCTACACTACGATTGAAAAAACTGTTTTCTATCAAAAATAAGGACATTTCTAACTTTTGAAGGCGGCGTACGTTGCTTTGTGTCTCATTTGTGCTGTTTTGTTTCTCAATTATGCCATTTTCTGTTTCAGTTTGGTGGTTGTTGGTCCCATTTGTGTCCTGTTTTTGTCGTTTTGGGTCTTGTAGTTCTGCAGTTCAACCCAAAAACACAGAATTTTCCACTGTTGGCTGCAACTGAGTCAAAGCTCACTGAAATAATACCCCAAATATTCGGTTTTAAGATGAAATATGCAGTCAGAGCACAGGTGTTCGACTATGTTTTCCCTGCAACTGACAATGATTTCCATTGTGTATTGTTTTCTGGATGAATCGATTAGCTTTTGTCTGTAAAATGGTGAAAAACGTCGATCAGTGTTTCCCAAAGTCTAAACGGACCAACGTCTGGTCATTTAACTGTAACAGAGGAGGGAAAAAATTTAAATATTCACATATAAGAAGCTGCAGTCACAGACTTAAGACTATTCTTATTCTAAAAATGACTTAAGTTGATAAATCAGTGACAGGAATAGGTGGAGATGAGTTTAATAGTTGGACATTAATCGATTACTTGTTGCAGCTCTAGTGTTAAATCAGGTTTAATGTTTGCCTTTCATGTATTTTTAAAACATTGTTTTACTGCCTCAGTGTGTTTCTGCAAAAGTAAAAATATCTTCATGGAAACTCCCAACAGGATACAAAGACAGCCACCCCCTTATTTCTGTTGACCAACACTGTCAGCTGGTTACACAATCAGGTCACGACTTGACCTGAATTCCAGCTTAAGAAGCCGCTTCTCTGTTAGTTCACACAGACCTCGGCTCTCTGGGTGGAACGTATCCTTAAACCGAGCATTAAAAACACCAGATTTCCATCTTATAAAGTTTGCTTCATGTATTTATTGATGCTAACTGTACTATTCAAATAAAAACAAGTAAGATTCTAGGTGTAATTTCCCTTTAATATGCAGCCAAAGCAGCAGATTTCCACCTCAAAAACTCTGTTCTTGCATGTTTAAACAGTCTGTGGTGTCATTTGTATTTGGTCTGAGCATCAAACGTCACACTTGCACCTTAAAACTCAATTAGTATATAACAACCTCATTTCCCAAATAAAACAACTCAGTTTTAAAGTGTAGCTTCCTTTTAACACCAGATTTTCATCTAAGAAAGTCAGTTAGATTCTGTGCTTGCAGATTTTAGCGTAAAGAAAACTCAGGTTTGACTCAGAATGTCCTTTTAATGTGTAACAGCAGATTTCCACCTTAAGAGTGTGTGTTTGTGTGGCGTTGGAAACTGATTCTGTCTGACCTATAAAACCAAAATTTTCAGGTATCAATTTCTACCTGCAAAGGTACGCCACAGCCCTGATCCTCACCTGTCTATTGAACTCCTCACCTTTCTATTTATCTCCTTCTCATTCATCTAAAAACCATAGTTTCCAGGTATCAGTTCCTACCTGCAAACCAGGTGTGCCACAACCTTGATCCTCAACCGTCTGTTTTTTCACTCCTCACCTGTTAAACTCCTTGCCCACCTGTTTCAGTCCTCACCTGTTTCAAAACTCCTCATCTGCCTGTTTTCTTTATCTCCTCACCTGTCTATTGAACTCCTACTCCTTACCTGTCTGTTTTTGAACTCATCATGTCTGTTTTTTCTCATTTCTCTCCTGTTTTTAAACTCCTCACCTGTCTGTTTAAGTCCTCACCTGTCTATTTATCACCTTCTGATCTGTCTAAAACCATAGTTTTTAGGTATCATTTTCTACCTGCAAACCAGGTGCACTGCAACCTTGATCCTCACCTGTTTATTAAACTCCTCACTTGTTTGTTTTTTTTTAACTCCTCATCTGTCTGTTTTTTAAACCTTTAAATTACCGTTGTAGGTGGATTTTCACCTTTAAATTGCCTTTGTAGGTTAATTTTTAACAGTTTTAAACCTTTAAATGACCTTTATATATTGATTTTCTCCTCACCTGTATGTTTATCTTATCTATTGTCAGTTTTTGAACTCTTCACCTGTCTGTTTTTTTTTATCTCCTCACCTGTCTGTTCTGTTTTCTATCTCCTCACCTGTCTGTTCTGTTTTCTATCTCCTCACCTGTCTGTTCTGTTTTCTATCTCCTCACCTGTCTGTTCTGTTTTCTATCTCCTCACCTGTCTGTTCTGTTTTCTATCTCCTCACCTGTCTGTTGAACTCCTCCTCGTTCTCCATCCACATGTACTCTGCGAACGGGTCGTCCTCGTTGTTAAACTGGTTGCTCAGGATCACCTCGTTGCTGATCGTCATGTTCGGGGCGGCGTTGCTGATACTCGGGTCTTTCATGTCCCTTCTCTCCGGCGGACGGATCGGTGCGGCCCGGGGTGCGACCCTGGCGGGGGGCAAACGGGAAGAATGTGAGGGTGAAGCTGGCAGCTGCGGCCGCTGTGATGGCCGCTGACAGTCAGACAACAATAGCAGCGGGCTAACGACGTTTTTATAGCGAAACATGGCGACAACAACGAAACACAGCGACACAAAACGCCTCCACAAGCATTCAGCGACGCTACAGGAGTGTAAGAAAAGGAAACGCGGTGTTTTTGTGGCGGAAATACCTGATTTGTTCGACGGCGGAGGATCCAAACGGAGAACTCTGAGGAACTCTGAGGAACTGTAATGGCCGCGCTGCCTCTGTTTGTTTACATCTGCAGCGTCACTCTGTCCTCGCTCCTGATTGGACGAGCCGCCGCGCTGCCTTCACGTACCAAACGACCTATTCATAATCTATGGCAGCGGATCGTCGGAAACTATGACTTTCCTCTCGTTTCACAAATACAACAAAAAGGGACCAATATATAATTGCGGGACTTTTTGTATAATAGTTGACGGGTTTTTTTGTTGCTGTTTTCAGGCCTAAAAGCAACATAACCGTCTACAACCAAACACCACATGGCATTTCTACAGAAAGATTCTTCTAAAATATTATATATACAATTGAGTAAAATTGAAATTGAAAGTTATTTATGAAGACATTGTGGTAAACCTAATCTTCGAGTCATTTAGGACAAGACATTCTGGACTAATTTTCTGTAATTTCGGACAATTTTCGAGTCATTTTGGACAAGTTTCAAATCATTTTGGACAATTTTCTTGCCACTTTCAACAAGTTTTTACAAGGATTTTCAGAGAAAGATTCTTCTAAAGATTATATATACAACTGAGTAAAATTTAAATTGAAAGTTATTTGTGAAAATATTGTAGTAAACCCGTTGACACTTGACACACTACTTTATATTAAATAAGATATTATCAGGTCGACAGGTGTTATTTTCCTGCTAAGATGAGATATTTTATTGTTATAACCAGACATTTTTACATTTTCACGAGATATTTTCAGGATATAATGATAGCTTCATATTATAACCAGACATTTTTACATTTTAACAAGATATTATCAGGTCGCCAGGTGTTATTTTCATGCTAGGATGAGATATTTTATTGCTATAATAAGATATTTTCACATTTTAACAAGCTGTTTTCACACTATAACAAGAAAAGATGTATCAAATTATATGTTATGTATAAGACATCACATTTCCTCATTATTACGACATGCAAGTTTATCACATTAGTCTGGCTTTTATTCTGTTTACCTATTCATTAGGTATGATTTTTATGATATAGTATATTTTGAAAAAATAGATTGCATTTGTTTCTTCATTTATACATTTTTGTCATATCTGTCTTCAGTCCTTCATTTATACCATTAGGTTTATAGGAAATTTGTTCATGTATGTATTGCAATAGGTTTAAATATGCTTCATGTACCTGAACAGTTTTTAAATCAAACAATCTGATAAACAAAAATCTCTTTATTTGAATGAACCACCACCTGGGGACAATCATATTTTAGCATTTCACAATATTGAATCACAAAAACTAATCTCTGAGTTGGTATATTAGAGCTTTGATTTATCAAGAGACATTTCAGTCTTGAATTTTAATGTATAGTTTTCTTTTTTTTTTTGCTGGATATAGACTTTCTGAATTCGTAACGTCCCAGATTTTGCTTGAATGCATCACTGTAGTCCAAACTCCTTAAGAAGCAGCCTCACTTTACCAAACTGAATGTGAAAAAACAATGAATTCTCCATTATTTATTTATTGTATTACCACAAACTGTGTTTTTGAGAAAATTTAGCCTTTATTGGTTGATCTAGTGTTGTTCTACATGCAAGAACAAAACAGAAAGCCAGCAAATAAACGGGAAATAAAACAAACAGTGAAATGAAATTTATTTTTTTTTAAATTTTCTGTTAATATAGTCCCCATATTAACAGAATGTGGAAAAGATGAGAGAATCGGTCAGTTTCCTCGTCTTAACGTTCAACTTACCAGCTCTGATGGAAATATCGCGTTTACTCCGTCCCCGTGAAGACAGAGTTATCGCGATACTTTGTCTTCTCCCGCAAAGTGCAGCTTTCCTTTGCGCTAGCGGATCGTCAACGACGCACCGGGACAACTTTAGGTAGGCCATGTGTATATATCCCCATATAAAGGTACAGCACATCTATTACAGACAGTTAATAGCTTTATATGCATCCTGCACATTAGAAAACCTCAACTTTAAAGAGCAGATATGTGCTACGTAACCCAGTCAGTATTAGCACTTAGCAGGAAGCTAGCTGAGAGACAGGCTAATCCGTTAGCATTCATGCATGTCAAACTTTGGCTTAACGTAGCTATGTTTAGGTAATAATTTATTACACCTAGAGTTATAAATGTAGGCAGTCGACTTTGTAATTTACAAAAGCCTGAATAAAAATATTGCTTCCCTGAAAAGTTTAAGCTTCTCGGTAGGTTTAGCGCTGTTAGTTTAGCTGCTAGCTCTTCCATTCAAAACTTGTGGTGCACATTTGCACATAACCGGAGCTTCTTGAAACGCCAGATAATGTTTCAGTGAAAACACTAACCGTAGCAGGTTAACCGTCGCGCCTGTGAAAGCAACAGGCTATTATGTTTCAGATGCTCGGTGTTTTGGTGCAGCTCTCCTCCTCCGTTCATTGACTTATTATTCCTTCTCGTCTGTAATTGAGTGAGGTTCCTATAGAGGCTTATTTTAGTCACATCTCTCTTTGATAAGTTACACCGGTTCCCAGAGTTTCTCTTCCTCAGCGGGGATATCTCCATCACACTCTGTATACTTCAGTTCATGTTCATCCTCCTTTTCTGAGGTGAATTCTGAATCTTTCCTATTTCTACTTTAATTATGTTGCCTTTAATCCCAGCTTCCATCATGTGGCTGTTAGTGAATCAGTCGTTCTTCCATCGTGTGGCTCAGAGCCTCCACTGGCTTCTGTTTCCTCAGTGGAGTCAGTGTTTGAAGATTGTCTCTACTTCATTGTGTTTCAGCTGAGATAAGACATTCTCCAGAGGAGAAGAGGAGTTTCCCTTCACTTTGGCCAAGTTTTCAGCAGACATTAACTGACATTTACTTCCCCCCATCCTTCAGAATAGACCCTGCTTCATTCTTTATCTTGACTCCCCGGCACTGAGCGTTGTGAAGCCAGAGAGCAGCTCCACTTCGTGACGTCATGTCTCAGAAGTCACAGTCCGACGGTGGTCAGAAACACTTCGCCGTGGGTCGGGGGCTCCTGGCTGCTGCAGAGACCTTGAACTTTAACATGAACGAGCAACGTTCCAGCCGTCAGATGGGGGGCATGGCCTCAGGCGTGGGGATGGGTGGTGGTGGTGGTGGTGGTGGTGGTGGCGGCGGCGGCGGCAGCGGGGACGGCAAGGACGGCAGCGCCCAGATGCCCCGACGTGGCGGCGGCAGCAGCAATCTTGGCAGCACCATGAAGCTTTTTGCCAGTTTGGGGCTGTCGCCCTCCGACCTGGACGCTCTGGCAGAGATCCCAGAAGAGGACATCAGCGTGGAGACACTGCCACAGATCCTCATGCAGCTCAAGAGCCGCAAAGGGGAGGCAGGAGAGCGGCGAGCAGCATCGTCTATGTCCTCTGATGCTGCCTATCGAGGAGGAAGGGAAGGCTGGGAAGAGGGGCATGTGGGGAGGATGGGTGGTCCTTCTCTGGGTCAGGGCTCTGCCCGGGCCCAGCCCTCTGCAGACTTTGGGTTCGGTTCCATGCAGGATGTCTCCTCCAGCCGAGGCTACAACTTAAATTACAGTGGGGGTGGGAACAGAGAGAGGCCGTATTCTGAGCTTTCCCACCAAGATTCCTACGGCGGGATCGGCATGGGGCCTTCGCCGTCTGACTCCGTCTTTATGCAGAGGAGGATTGGCTCCCCGTCCAATGGAAAAGTCCAAGACTTCTTGGGAGTCATGCCCCCCATGTTCCCCCACGTGTGCTCTCTTTGTGACTTTGACGTTCATTCCACCATGGTGAGTACGTCCAGCCTCCTCCTTCTTTCCCTCTTGGACTAACTGTAAATGTTTCATTCAGACACCTGAGCTCAGACTTCTGTCAGCCAATCACAGGTGTAAATCCTCCTCATGTTTCAGAGACTGGAAGTCGAGTTTGCATCCTGTAAGTTTCTTGTTGTAAATGACCTTACAGCATGTACCGTGTCTTCATTCTCTCTCACTGATACCTGCAGCTCTCCAGTGTTTTACTTTCAGATTTGGGCTTTCCTGTTGTCATCCAGCTAAATATCTTTAACCCAGAAATTCATTTCTTGTCATTATTTGTTCTCCCTGATAAACCAGCTAATGTTACGGCAAGTCAGCTGTTCCAGCTTCATCTCAGCCTCTGGGTCTGTTGAGCTCCATCAGGCCAGGAAACGCCAGACGTCTGTGATTTACTTGAACTCCTCAGTTAGTTAGCTGTCACAAAGTCCAGGGAGTATCTTCATGTACTTGTTTAGAGCTCCTCACATGTTCATGGACTGATGGAAATTGGCTCTTTATATAGACACAAAGTTTTATCAGCCTATTAATATTACAGCAGGAAGGTTGACGACACGTTGAGTCACTGAGTTTTTACCAACATGAAGCTCAGTTTTGCCGTAATGATGATTTTAACCCTCTGAACTCCAGGCAGTTTCTGGGCAGTTTTTTGCTTCTGTCCCATTTTTCCTGCAGCTCTTTGGAAACAGAACAACATGAAGAAGGAGAGAGAAAATGTCTTCTGTACACTATGACAGTTAGAAGGAATAAAATTCAGTATTTTCAGTTATTTATTTGACAAAAAACAACTTAGTCAACATGTTTAACACTTTGCTCAGAGGTGCTACAGAAGCTGAAAAAACTGTGGCTCTACAAACGTTCAATATTTAACTATTTACATTTTACACAGCCTCTCCTAAGTGTCTACACAGCCTGCAGTTCAGCCGAAAGTCACAGAATGTTTGATTGTTGCATAATTTAGTATGTTTAGACAGATTGTTGTGGCTGAGTTTTCTAAAAGGATTACATAAAATAAAGTTTTCTGACACGTCACGTCACAGATGACAAGCTGAAGGTTGGAAATTGACTGATTCTGCTGTTTTTACGGTGTCAGGCTAAGAACAAAAGAGGTTTTCTTGTGTCTTTAAAATCTGCCGGTGGGTTTTGGGGTTCAGAGGGTTAACAAACAGAAGAGAGAAGCTAAGAGAGATAAATTTGAGAACGAAGTTGGAGCCCTTTATTGTTGCGATAATGATTTTTAACAGCCCAGTTGTTTTTACAGCGAGCTGAAAATTTGGAGGCTCTCCAAAGTAACTTGAAAAATTGTCCACAGTAAGTTAAAATTTGTCCAAAATAACCGAAAAGTTTCCCAAAATTATATAAACTTGCCCATATTGATCGGAAACTTTTCCAAAATTACTTAAAATCTGTCCAAAATGGCATAAACTGGTTCACTGATCAAAAACGTGTCCGAAGTGACCTGAAAATTGACCCCAAATTATTCCACAGTGATTTAAGAATGTCTCAAAATTTGCCCAGAGTTATAGAAACTTGTTCATATTGGCTGGAAACTTGGCCAAAATGACCCCATATTTGTAAAAAGTTGCTCAAAATCTGTCCAAACTGACACGATTTTGTCCACATTGATCAAAAATTTGTCCAAAATGACAGAAAGTTGTACATGGTGATTGAAAACGCATCCATAGTGACTTGAAAATTGTCCTCAGTAAGTTAAAATTTGTCCATAATGAGCCAAAATTTGCACAGAATTATATAAACTTGCACATATTGTTTGGAAACTTGTCCAAAATTGCCCAAAATCTGTCCAGAATTACATTAACTTGTACACAGTGATAAGAAACTTGCCCACAGTGGGTAAAAAATTGTCCACAGTGAGTTAAGAATGTCTCAAAATTTGCCCAAAGTTATAGAAACTTGTTCATATTGATTGGAATTTGTCCAAAATTGTCCAAAATGACTTACATTTTGCTCAAAATGACATCAACCTGCGCCCATTCTTTAGAAAGGTGTCCAAAATGACCCCAAAATTGCTCAGAATCTGTCCAAAATGACATAAATTTGTACACAGTGGTTGAAAACGCATCCAAAGTAACTTGAAAATTGTCCACAGAAAGTTAAAATTTGTCCAAAATAACTCAAAATTTGACCAGAATGTCTCAAAATTTGCTTAAAATCATATAAACTTGCCCATATTGACCTGAAACTTGTCCAAAAGTGATCAAAATTTGTCCAGAATGACATAAACTTGTACACAGTTGGTGGCCTCCGTTAGACTCCACATTAGTTTCTGCTTTCAGCTGCGCTCATCACCAACCGCTGCTTTTAGTTTTTGACTTTTTCTACCGTCAACCAAAAGTCAGACTCAGAATTCGGCTCTTAGATTCTCTCTGAGGGAAACGTGGACTTATTAGCTTATTAGAATAACTCCTCACAGGTTAATAACTGTTTGAACTGTTCCTTTAGCGGTGGTGGATGTGGAGGAAAGCGGCTTTTTGAGCATCAGTAATTCTCTGTTTGTATATACAGGAGTGGAACCAGCACACTAACGGCCTTCGACATGCTGAGAACAGACGACAGCTCCTTGACATGTGAGTCGCCTCCTTTTACACTCAAAAACAGTCCTTGTATCGGACATTTAGCTTCCTGCAGAGATCTCACCGGTCTGACCTGATCACTGCTGTGACTTTTTGAACTTCGACAGGTAAATGAGGACGCTCACTGGTCGTTTAACTAAAAAAAAATTCAAAATGGCTTGAAACGTGTCTAAAATGTGTCCAAAAACACATCTGAAATGACTGACTTGTCCACAGTGAATGAAACTTGTCAAGAATCACTCCAAAATGGTACAAAGGAGTCTAACACTTGTCCACAACAAGGTAAAAATTGTCCCAGAATGACTGAGAACCTGTCCAAACATAAACCTGTCCAAACTGACTTGAAACTCAATTCGACTGGGTTAAAATGACTGAGTTAAAATATGTCCAAAGTCGACTAAAAATTGCCTAGAATAAGTAAAAAAAAAAAAAAAAGCCCAAATTGACCCAAAATTTGTCCACAGTGAGTAAAGAATGTCTCAGAAATAGTGGCGTTCTGTTTTGGTGACGATGTTTGTGTGGTGTTTCAGGTATCCAGACTGGGATCCCAGCATGGCCCCAGGAAGAGGGTAAGACCTCGGTTTAAATATTATCACGGTCATCACCAGAAACACTCCAGACATTTCACCTGGTCTCCTCTGGTTGGTTTGCTAAATGTGGACTCCCGGCTCGTTCTTTGTTGCAGTGGTGGTCTTCTGGAGACCCCCAACCTTTCTGCAGGACTGCTGGGACCGACCCCCATGTCTTCAGGACAGCCAGGAGGAATGTCCTCCAGCTGGGGTAAGAAACGCACCACGGTTCAAAACACGACGTCAGTTTGTCTGAAAGAATCGATCCCAGAAGATGAAAATGTTCTGTCTGTAGAGAACCAAAGAAAATCTCACTGGGTTCTTTTTGATAAATCGAATTGTCCCTGTGGTTGTTTTGTGTCTTATTGGGGTTTTTTTGGTGCCTCTTTCGTGTTCCGTTTGCATCTCAGCTGTCTAGCATACATATGCTATTTTGTGTCTCCTTGATGCTGTTGTGCGTCACTTCGAGCCTGTTTTGAGTGTATTTGTTGTTGTTTTCTGTCTCTTTGGAGCTACTTTTCGTCTCTTTTCTGTTCATTTTGCATCTCTTGTCAATTTTAATCTCTTTCTGGTCATTTTGTATGTCTTTGTGATCATTTAGAACCTATTTGTGTCGCTCTGGTTGATCTTTTTGGCCTTTTTGTGTGACGTCGCTGTTATCCTACTGATGAAAACGAAAAGTATCGATCAACCAACCCACCAGTCCACCTGGAGACTACAGACAACAAATAAAGAGCAGCAGAAGCCTATTTGTGATGGTTTAATGGTCGTCTTTAGACAGTTTACGATACGGTTGAGAAAATAATAATATAACTGAACAGGCGAGTAGAGAGGATTCAGACTAATGTTTAGAGTTTTGATAGTTTCCTAACATTGGTTGTGTTTGTGTGTCAGGAGGAGGAATGTCTGGAAAGAACCAGCCGGGACCAAGCAAGGTCAGTCTGAAATACCACTTACACTGTTGCTTCTGTCTCATTTTTCTTCACTGTCGTTCATTTTCACTGCAATATAAAGTTCCTGCAGCTCCATGGAAACAGGACAACCATGAAGAAGGAGAGAGAACTGAAAATGTGTCCAAAGTGACCTGAAAATTGTACAGAATACATATACATGAATCAAAATCTGTCCAAAGTGACTTAAACTTGTCTGAAATGACCTGAAAATTGTCCACAGTGAGTTACAGTTTGTCCATATTGAGCCAGAATTTGTCACCAGTGAGTTAAGAATATGTCAAAATTTGCCCAAAGTTATATAAACTTCCCCACATTGATTGGAAACTCGTCCAAAATTGACCCAACATTTGTCCAAAATGATTCCAGATTTGCTCAAAATGACATAAACTTGTCCCCATTGATAAGAAACATGTCCAAAATTACTCAAAATTTGCCCAAAATGACATAAACTTGTCCCCATTGATAAGAAACATGTCCAAAATTACTCAAAATTTGCCCAAAATGACATGAACTTGTCCACAGTGATCAGAAATGTGTCCTAAGTAACTTGGAAATTGTCCACAGGATGTTAAAGTGTGTTCAAAATGACCCCAAATTTGACCAAAATGTCTCAAAATATGCCCAAAATTATATAAACTTGCCCATATTGACTGGAAACTTGTCCAGAATTGCCAAAAATGTGTCCTGAATGATTAAAAATGTGTCCAAAATGACATAAACTTGTCTACATTGATCAGAAATGTGTCCCAAGTAACTTGGAAAGTGTCCACAGGAAGTTAAAATTTGTCCAAAATTTGACCAGAATGTGTTAGAAATTGGCCTCACTTTATATCAACTTGCCTATATTGACTGGAAACTTGTCCAGAATAACATATACGTGTCCACATTGATAAGAAACTTGTTCAGAATTACCCCAAATTTGTTGAAAATGACTCAAGATCTATCCAAACTTAAATAAACTCGTCCACGTTGATCAGAAATGTGCCCAAAGTAACTTGGAAATTGTACAAAATACGTATATATAAATCAAAATTTGCTCAAAATGACATAAACTTGTCCACAGTGACCTGAAAATTGTCCACAGTGGGTTAAAGCTGTAAAAACTGGAAACTGCCTTCAGTTCACCTGAAAAAATGAGGATGTTTTTGGACATGTGGACAGTGATCGGTTCCTCCAGAAAACAGTGCAAGTTTTTATTAGCTGCAGCCGTGATCTGTAGCTGTTAGCTGAGTTGCTAAAGCTGTTTGAAGACGTTGCAGTAAACGGCTGCAGGACTCTGACGTGACGTTAACGTGGTGTTTTCAGGTGAGGAGCAGGGTGGTGGTGGTGAAATACGACAGGAAGCCGCTCAGCAACAAGACTCTGTTCTCCTTCACCGAACCGTTCGGCTGCCTGAGGGAGCATCTGGTCCTCAAACACAAGGTACCCAAACACATGATTATTTATTCATTAAATAATCATGTGACAGAGGAACTTTTGAGCTGAAGCATTTTAACATCCAACTAGAACTGGAGGAGCTCTGAATTAAAGCTGCTCTTTCAGTTTTAACTTGGAACCACAAAAATGACTTTTTAAGATGTTTTATGCACAAATTAAACAGAAAAACCACCCAGAAAATGAGTTAATTTTGAGGTTAGTTTCAAAAAAAACACTAAATATGTGACAGTTAAAGTTGAAAGCATGGCGTTTCACTTGCAGATTAATAGGAAATCGCATGATAAACTGAATTGTTTCTGTCTCTGAGCACAAAAACATATTTTATTATGGAAATTTAGTGTTTTGTGCACAGATTAAAGGGGACTTACACCAGAAACTGTGTTCTTTTTCAATTTAATTCCCAAAAAACACTAAGGAACTGGCTTTAAAAATGAATCTGGTGTTTAGTTCGTAGGTTACTGGGTTCCCACATGGAAAACTGAATTGTTTGCAACCCTGAGCACAAAAAACAGAAATTTTATGATAGAAATCTGGTATTTTTTGCACTAAATAAAGGGAATTTACAGCAGAAATTGTTCTTTTTGAATTTTGCTCCCAAAAACACAAAAAAAATTACTTTAAAAATGAAAAACTGTTGTTTAGTTTGCAGATTAATAGGAAGTCAGGAATTATTTGTGTTTCTAAGCACAAAAAAACCAGACATTTTAGGATAGAAAGCAGTTTTGTGCAGAAATTACACCAGAAACTGATAGAAATTTGATATTTTTTACCTCGTTTGCCTCCTCTGCAGTCGGTGTCTGATCACTAAATAAATACGGTTGTTTATTTATTTCACACAGAATCCCACCGTCATTGTTCTGATAAAAAGATAAAGTCCTAATATAAAACCCACGGAAGTGTTATTGACGATAGAAGCTCTGATAGAGACGAGGTCCAACATGTGATTAATGAACCTTCTGCCTCCTTCAGGCCTTCCTGGAGATGAGCACCCATGAAGAGGCTCAGGACATGGTCAACTACTACGAGCAGCACCCGGCGGCTCTCTATGGAAAACCCATCACCTTCTACCTGTCCCAGAGGCTGCTGGTCATCGACGTGAGTCCGTTTTCCAGACCAGCCGCTTTATTCTTTTAATCCGAACAAACCTCCAACCGGTTGTTTCTGTGTTTGATCGCCAGAAAGACGACCGGCCGTCGGACAAGCTGATGGACCGACCCGTCAGAGACATCAAAAGTCACGGCAGCAAAGTGGTCTTCTTCTCCAACCTGCCCCGAGAGGACGAGAAGAAGAGGGAGCTGCTGACCATCGCTGGACGCTTCGGCCTGGTGGAGAAACACCTGTTTCTAACCGACCAGGTGAGCTGAGAATGGTTATAAACATTTTATGACAGCTGAATGTTTGGCAGCTCGTCTCACAAACAATAATCCAGATGATTTCCTTTAAACACTCTGAACTCTGAGCAGTTTCTGGGCATTCTTTCACTCCTGTATCATTTTCCCTCAATGTTGGTTCATTTTTCATCACTGCAACCTTATTTTTCCTCAATATTTACTCAGTTTTCCTCGATGTTGGCCCATTTTTCCTCAATGTGGCCTTGTTTTTCCCTTAATGTTAGCTAATTTGTCCTTAATGTTGCCTAATTTTTCCTCAATGTTGACTCATTTTTTCCGCAGTGTTAGCTAATTTTTCCTAACTGTGTGCTCATTTTTTTCTGCCCGTGGGTGCATTTTTGCTCAATGTGACCTCATTTTGCCTCATTGTGGCCTCATTTTTCCTTACTATGGGTTAATTTTCCCTCACTGTAGGCTCATTTGTCCTCACTGTAAGCTCACTTTCCTTACCGTTTACTCTTTTTTTTCCCGAATACTCAGTTTTGAGGGTTGAAAATGTGCAAAAATAGGAATTAACATTGGGTTACTTCATATCATTGCCAGCTGTTGTAGTTAAAGTGTTCATGGGGAGTTGCTGTGATTTATGTCTTCATTTTTGACCAAATTATGAGCACCTATACGTCCTCTCAGAGGGGAAACACTCAGATGTTGGTGCAGTAAAGGCTAACTGAGCTTTTTAAACTGTTCTGTGTTCAGGCGTTTGTCCAGCTGGGAACCGTGGAGGATGCAGAGATGCTGGTGAAGTATTACAGCGTGAATCCTCTCACCATCAAAGGACGGCCGATCCGCCTCAACATCTGCGCCAAATACAAAACCCTCAAGTGAGTCCAGACGCCATCTGATTGTCCCCTTTTGTTCATCCTCCATTCCTGTCTTAGTGTCTTAGTCCTATCAGACCACAATCCAAAATAACAACTGATGAAATGAGACATCCTTCGTTACGTACATGAGCGGGGTTTTGACTTTGTGCTTTCCACAGTGTGAACCGCAGGCTGGGAGGAGACGCTCAGAGCCGGAGGAGAGCCAACGTCTCCTCCTCCTCATCGTCCTCCAACTCCAGAACCTCCTCGTCCAAGTCCAGCTCCAGGACCAGAGACGAGAAGAAGAAGAAGGAGGACGACGACAAGGTGAAGCCTGAGGAGAAACCGGCAGCAGCAGCAGAGAAGAAGAAGGAGGAGGATGAGGAGGACGAAGAGGAGGAGGTGTCTGGAGTGCTGCAGGGAGGAGAGGAAGGAGGCGAGGAGGAGGCAACCGATGGAGACGCCGAGGGGGAGGAGCCAGAGGGGTCGGAGTCAGTGAAGGAAACAGCGGAGGAGTCTGAGGAGGTTAAACAGGAGGTGAGTTTAAAATTTACACAATCATCTGCAGCTCTGTCAGAAAAAAAACAAACTTGAGCTTAGAGTCATGATATTTAATCAAAAACATTTCATGTGATGTTTAAAAAAATGTTCTCAAACAACCAAAATGAGAAACAAAACTACACAAAACAAGAAAAATGAGACACAGGATGAAAAAAATTAGACACAAAATGAGAAAAAATTTGTAACAAAATGAAAAAATGAGACACAATGAGGAAATTGAGGTCAAAATGAGAAAAATGAGCACAAACGAGAAAAACGAGACACAAAATGAGGAAATTGAGACACAAAACAAGAAAGTTAGACACAAGTTGAATGACAAAATGAGAAAGATGAGCTCAAATTAGAAAAACGAGACACAAAATAAGTCAAATGGTACAAGACTGAAGAGACCAACAAGACACAAAATGACCAACACAAGAAAAATGAGACACAAAATGAGAAAATATGAGACACCAAATGGAAAAATTAGACATAATGAGAAAAATTAGCACAAATTAGAAAGACACTAAATGAGAAAAATGACACAAAACTGACGAGACAAACAAGACGCAGAATGATCAAAACAAGAAAAACGGCACAAAATGAGACACAAGATGAGAAAAATGAATGAGAAACGTGAGAAAAATTACATAAAACTGTCCTGAGGAGACACTACGAGACAAAACAAGAAAAACGAGACAAAAGACGAGAAAAATGAGGCACAAACTGAGACACAAAACGAGAAAAATTAGCAAAAATGAGAAAACGACACACAATGAGGAAAATGAGACGCAAGATGGAAAAATGAGGAACGTGACACAAAACTGAAGAGACAGACACAAAATGACCAAGACAAAAACGACACACAAAGGAGAAAAATTCGACACAAGAAGAGAAAAATGACACAAAACTGTCCTGAAGAGATGCAAACACGACCCAAAACACCAACGACAAGAAAGACAGGACACAAAATGGCAACAACTATACACCAAACGACCAAAATGAGACATCAAATGACAGAAATGAGATGAATGACACAAAACTGTCAGAAAGAGAAACGGAGAACGACTGAAAACAAGACATGCGGAGAACAAATGAGCTAAAAATGATCTCGTGACGTTGGTAAAATGCTTACAGGTTCCTGACGCTGATGACATCACTGCCGACACACCTGGGGAGGTGGCAGGGCCGAAGCCCAGCAGGGGGCGGTGTCAGAGGTCAAAATAGAGCCGTCGGAAACCGAAATCTCAACGGACGAACACAAAGACGAGGCGACGGTGGACGCAGCGGAGAGCTCAGAGGCGGTGGAGGGAGATCTGCCCGAACACATGGTGAGAACCGGCAGAACTAGGTGCATTCTGGGTAAAGGTAGAACCAACAGGGATGCTAACGAGCTGCTGCTGCTTCTTCAGTTTGATCAGGACTTCCTGGAGAACATGGAGGACTTTGTGACGCTGGACGAACTGGGAGAAGACGAGGACGAAGCTGGGGAGTCAGATGCTATCGGTACCTAAAACCTGAAATATTATTTAGCTTTGATCTGACTTTTAAAGGATGTTTGTGTGTTTGTTTTGCTCCTGCTGTCACAACGATATTTTAAATCTAACATGTTTCTGTTTTCTGCAGATAACTCAAGGCGAGGGGTAAGTTTCTGTCTCCTAAACCTTTATAGCATTGTTTTATTTTTTTTAATATATATATATATGTGTATATATATATATATATATATATATATATGTGTATATATATATATATAGATATATATATATGTGTATATATATATATATATATGTGTATATATATATATATATATATATATATATCAAAAAAATAATTTAAAAATTCATGAAATATGTGAAAAATATTGATTAAATCTCCCAAAAATATTGAGGAAATGCTTGAAAATATTTTTTAAAACACCCCAAAATATGAGTAAAATATGTGAAAATATTTAAAAGAAATCACCCAAAAATATAATGCAATGAAATGTGTGAAAAATATTAAATAAATATCCCAAAAGTATTAATAAAAGATGTAAATATATATTTTTAAATCACTCAAAAATATTAATGTGTGAAAAAATTTAAAGGAAATCACTCAACAATATGAATTAATGTGTGAAAATATTAATAAAATGTGTGAAAATAATTGAAGAAAAAAACTAAAAAAAATATAAAAATTGTGAAAATATTGAAAGAAAATCACTCCAAAATATTCAAAAAATGTGTAAAAATATTTTTTAAAACTCATCCAAAAATATTAATACATATATGAAAACTATTGATCCAAAAATAACCCAAAACATTAATAAAATGTGTGAAGAAGTCTAATAAATGTCATAAAAATGTTCATATTTGAAAGATAAAGTTTTGTTGCTTTGTCCTGTGTTATTTGTTTATTTGTTGTTGTTTGTGTCAGGGTATGAGGGTGGTCAACATCGTGGGCTTCAGGAGGGGCCACAACTTCCTCAATGAGCTGCTGGGACTCGCCAAACCTTTCGGTAAAGTAGTGAAACACCTGGTTCTGGACTTACGGCCGGAGGTACGACAGTAAACATCCAGTGACTCACCTGTTTATCTCACCTGAACGCAGCTCAAAGAGTTTCTGTCTCCTTCCTTCTCCTCAGGCGTTCCTTCAGTTCGCCTCGGAGGAAGAAGCTCGAGCGATGGCCAAGTTCTACAACAGCAACGTGGTGGCGTCGGTGTGCGGCCGCCCGGTGAGGGTCAGCCACTCCATGGGCTACCCCACCATCCAGGTGAGTCTCCTCCAGGTGTTTGGTGGAAAACGTCTGCTTCAGTCTCTGTTCAAACAGGAAACATTTTGCTCTGCGGTCTCAGGTTTAGTTTGGAGTTTATTTGGTTATTTCAGACCCGAAACTAAGTTATGGAAGATATTTTGTTTGAGTTTTGTTTTGTAACCTGCAGATGTTTATATTTTGACCCACATAAAGGCCTGAGAAGCCGATTTAAAGGTTAAATATCTCCAGAAATAAAACTCCTGAAGCCATGACACTGGGTAAAGACACAAACGGAACAGTTTCCAGCAGATTATAATGATCGAATGGATCCAGTAGAGGACACTTTTTTAATTATTGGCCCTTGAAAATGGAACAAAAAACTGCAAAATTTTCAATCAGGGCTGGTGTTGTGTCTCCATAAAGTTCCTGTAAGTGTATATCTATGGATGGATCCATGTTTCCTCCTAAAAATCCAGTCTTTGGTTGACATTTCGCCAACTTCTGAGGCTCTAACATTAATAAGATTTGATGTGCAGCAACTATGGCAAGACAAAGTTCCAGTTTTTTGGATATTTTGACTTCGAATGTGTCTAAAATAACTTGGAACTTGTCCAAAATGACTAAGTAATTCTCCAAAATGAGTTAAAGACTGTGCAAAGTGACTTGAAATCTGCCCAGAATGACTTGAAATTGACCAAAATGACAGGAATGAGTAATCATTGGGTCTTAGAAATGGAATATAGTGCAAAATATTCAACAAAAGGCTGCTGTTGTCGCCTTAGAAAGTTCCTGTCAGTGTATATATATGGATGGATCCATGTTTTCTCCTAAAAATCCAGTGTTTGGTTGACATTTCTCCAATTTTTGAGGCTCTAGCATCAGTAGAATCTGATGAGAGACAACTATGGCAAAACAGAGTTCCAGGTTTTTGCTGTTTTAACTAAAATGGCCCAAATTTGTCCAAAATGACGAGAAACTTCTTCAACACGATTGGAGATTTTTCATCAAAGGACTTGAAATTTGTCCAAAACGACTCCAACTAGTCTCAAAATGACAATAATGAATCATTATTAGTCCTTTAAAATGCCAAAAAGTGAGAAACCTCATCCCTACACGGTATTTTATTTTATTTTAATTAGTTTTTCAGGCTGTTTAAAGTGTTTTTTGTGTTTGTGGTTCAGTGCGGCTCCAGCAGAGTCGTCTACGTCGGTCAGATCCCCAGCAGCAAATACTCGGACGAGGACATCCTGAAGCTGGCCGAACCTCACGGGAAAGTCCGCAAATACTTCGTGAACCGGATCCGGAGAGAGGTAAGGGAGCGCCCAGATGCTTTCAGCTTCAAACTGTCCACCGCTTAACGCCGTCTCCATGTCCGTCCTCAGTGCTTCATCGAGATGGAACGAGCCGAGGACGCCGAGAAGATGGCGGAGAGTTACAAAGTCAAGCCACCGAGGTTCAACGGGAAACGTCTGACTGTCTACGTGAGCAGGAAGTACCGGCAGCTCAAACACGGGTGGGTTCCACCTTCTGCAGCCTCGTTATTTTTATTATTATTAGTAGTAGTATTTATTAATATTATTAATGTTTTATCCCGTTTTTGGTTAATTTTACCAATTAAACCACACGTCACAGGTGATGTGTTCAAGGACCATTGGAAAGTAGAAAATCTGGTGAATATTTCAGTTTTCACTCATTTGGTGTTTGAGTTCAGTCACAGCTTGGAGGCAGAAAAGCAGCTTTTTTTTTTTTAAATTCACTGCAAAGCATTTCAGAGGTTAAGTTTGAAATAACTTATATTTCGTAACTTTTTTGTTTTTTTTTATTAACGTTTTTAGGACATTTATGCATTTTCCCAGATATTTAATTAATTTTAATTTTTAATTAAAAAAAGAAATATATATTTTTTGCACATTTCATTAATATTTCTAGGACATTATTAAATATTTTTTCAGACCATTTTATTTTTAGGGGATTCTTCCAACTTTTATTAATATTTTTGTGATATTTCAGAAGCATTTTATCAGAATTTTCTGACATTTTTCAAAACATTTTTAGATATATTTATTACATTTCTGAGGATATTTTTCAGACATTTTCATGATATTCCTTGGACACTTGATCATTTTTTTCCTCAGAATATACCAATAATTGTAGGACATTTAAATTTTCAGGAGATTTTTTCAGACATTTTTGAATATTTTTAGAACATGGCTCCCGACAACCTGCGGAACATTAAGGAGTTGTCTGTATCTGATAATAAATTTTTAATCATTTAAATTATTAATGACTAATAATGAATCAACGTTTGATCATTTGTTCAGACATCGATGTCCGAGTGTGCCCAAGAGACCCAGCTCACCGCCCAAAGCCTCCCAACAACCTGAAGAGCCTCCAGCCAAGAAACCGAAAGAGGAAACCGGAGGGGAGGAGGAGGAAGAGAAGAAGGAGGAAGAGAAGAAGAAGGAGGAAGAAGAGGAGAAAAACGAGGAGGAGAAAAAGGAGGAAGAGGAGGAGAAGAAGGAGGAAGATGTTCAGAGCTGCGAAGAAAAGACAGAAGAAAAGTCGTCTGAGAAGATTCCTGAAGTTTGTGATGAGAAGCAGAAGATCAGCGAAGATGTGAGTTTTAAAGTTCTGATCATACAATGCTGATTTCTGAGGTTTTATTTGATTGGCTGGTTTGCTCTGGATGAAAACGACAGAAAATACAGACAGAAGATGATCATTTATTATTAATAATAATCATAACTGAAAAGATTAAAAGCTCAGAATCAGCTGATTCATTTACAAAAATACTCTAAAAATATTATTGACTTTGGAAGAATCCCCTAAAAATTGTTTTTAAAAATACCTTAAAAAGTCCTTAAAATATTAATTTAAATGTCTTAAAAATATTTATTAATAGAATGTGAAAAATATTTAATGTGTCTTTAAAATGTTAGTAGAAAGGTCTGAAAATATTAAATATATGTCCTTAAAATATTAATGAAAAATGTTTAAGTTTTGCTCCAAAAATACTAATGAAATATCAGAGAAATATTTAAGAAATGTCCTAAAAAATTACTAAAATGTTTGGGAAAATAATGTCATAAAATGTCAATAAGAAAGGTCAGAAAAATATTAAGTATGTCCTCAAAATATAAATATAATATTTAATTGATGTCTCAAAAATATTAATAAAAACTTGTGGAAAATATTAATATAATATTGGTTGGGGAAAAGGAAAGAAAAATAATGATTTAAAACGTTAAATATTAAATATAATAAATATAGAATAAACTAAAAATATTAATGAAGTATCTTTAAAATATTTTAAAATGTCCAAAAAATATAATAAAATATTTGTTGGGGAAAAGTAAACAAAAAAAAAATTGTGAAAACGTCAGAAAAATATTGATGTGTCCCAAAAATATGATGAAAATATCTCAAAAAATATTAAATGCGTCTCTAAAATATTAATACCATGGTTTGGAGAGAAGGGGGGAGTAAAAAAGAATGAACAAAATAAGAAGTGTCCCTAAAATATATGTCCTTAAAATATTTAATAAAATGTTTGGGGGGAAAACTCAAAAAACTTAAATAAAAAAATTCTGAAAATATTATTTATATCCTTAAAATACTTAATAATGGTCCCAAAAATACGTAAGACAAATAACATTTCTAATTTACTAGAAATATTTCTAAAATGTGGGAATGAATGTCCTATAAAAGTGATAAACTTGATTTTATGTGGAATGAAGCAGGACCATTAGAGGCATTAATAACAATAATCGTAATAATAATGTGTTGATGAATTTTTCTGCAGGACGACAAACAGGAAGAGCAGCTGGAGGACATGGAGACGTCGACCAATCAGAACGGACAGAACGCTGCAGACACCAAACCCAGCATGGCGTCTCTGCCACTGCCGGCCTACGACCCCGACAACCCGATCGGTCAGGAGATACCGATCAATAAAAACCCTGATCAATACGATCAGTTGAGGGAGAAATGAGACGATTTAGAGCCAAAATATTCTTTAGTTTCAGTTGTCGTCTCTCATGGGATTTTAGCAACAATTCAAGAGAATTTGAAGGGATTCTTCCAAGATTCAGAAATACTTTATCCTGGGCGCCCGTATAGCTCAACGGGTTAAGCGGGTGACCCATGTACAGGGACTGGTTCCCGACGCAGCGGCCCGGGTTCGATTCCTGCTCGCAGCCCTTTACTGCATGTCTTCACCCCATTTCCTGTCTGTCTCCACTCTGCTCCTGTCCAGTGAAGCCAAAAAGTAGAAAAGAAATAACTTTAAAAAAAAGAAATATTTTATCCCAATTTTTTACACTTTTTAGGACATTTATTGATTTTTCTAAATATTTAGTTTTTTAAAAAAGCAAGATTTTATTTCTTACACATTTTATTAATATTTCTAGGACATTTATGAAATATTTTCCATATATTTTCGTAATATTTTTATTTTCATTTTTGGGTCATTTCGTAAATGTTTATGAAGACATTTGAATTAATACTTTCACAACATTTTATTGGTTTTTATTATTTTTAGGATATTTAATAATTATTTTAAAGACATTAAATTAATAGTTTATTACTTTTTTTTTTTAAAGATATTTAATTACTTTTTCTTCCTATGTGACAGAAAACTGAATCTTTTTGGACGTTTTCCACTAAAAACATCATTAGATTCAGAAAACATGAACCAAGGACTTTGTTGAACTGATTATTGATCTTGTTTCTGTTCCAGGTGTGGAACACGTGAAGATGGGCTACTACTGTCGGGTCTGTTTCCTATTTTACTCCAACGAGGAAACGGCCAAGAAAACTCACTGCAGCAGCCAGATGCACTACGACAAGCTGCAGGTGAGACGGAGCTCCGCCCTCTCCACCTGTGATTAATTTATTTCATTCACGAGTAACTGTACAACAGCAGCTTCTTCTTCTGTTTCTTTATTTGGTGAAAAAAAAACACAGAAACATGTTCGACCAGATAGAGTCACATGATCTGTTTACCAATGTTTAAATTATTTACAAAATGAAAACCAGCAAAATAAATAAAACAAACTGACAAATAAACATGTCGTTTCAGAAATACCTGGAGAAGGAACAAACCAAGTTGGAGAAGAAGAAGGGGAGGAAGACAACGGCGTGACAAGGCAACTTTTTATTTCACAATAAAATTCAAACTGATCTCAGACTCTGAAAGTCGTAAACAAAAGCAGCCGTTTGGGAGAAAAAAACAAAAAATAAAATCCTCCCGTCTCTACGGCAATCAGCGATCAATTATCAGGTATAATACTGATCGATCAGAGCAACAAAAAGTCCAAACTAGCGATCAGTGTTTAGAGACGGTTCGTCGGCTGTAGCTTCTGCAGAGTGAATATTTATGTTTTTGATTGTTTTGTCTTTAAAACTTTTTTTCACACCAAAAAAAATAAAAAATCAAAAAACACTATTAATCCACAAATCAAAAGAATCGGCACCAATATTTGCTGTTGAATGAAACTTGACTGACTTTTATGTCATCGATACTTTTGTCGGTAAAAATAAACTTTCAGGCCTTGTTTAGTTCGACTAATGTTAAAAAAAAGAACAAAAAAACCCCAAAAGTGGTTTGGTTTGGGTTTCGGATCAATAATTGATCAACGTTGAACTAAACGCCGTGATGACAGGAGGTTAGCGTAGCTTAGCATGAAGCCTGAGAGCAGCTAACACATCTGTGAGACTACTTCTTTGACAGCGTATCCTTCCGCCTTCCACCAGGCCATAGGGTGACTTTAAGGCCCCTATTGGAAGGTGGAAGGATACGCTCTTTGGAGAAATAGTCCCAGCTTAAATAATGTTTACCTGCGAGTGAAGCTGATTGTTTTGTTTTGAACAAACCTGTTTTGATAAATGTGAATGTCTTCTGGCTTCTTTCGTCTGAACATCTTTGGACAAAATGAGACTTTTAGAGACCAAATAGCTCATCGGTTCATCCACAAAGTCATGAAACTACTATTAGTCTAGTTCTATTAGTCAAATTCAGGACTAAAAGGGACAATTTTTTTTCCTGTTTTGTCTCAAAAATGTCCACCAGTGAACCATCTGGAGATGCAACCTTTCGAATATTTTGGGTTTTCCCCCCCTTCATGACAGAAAACTGAAAATCTCAGGACAAAATGAGATGTTGCTGCCCTATTTCTTGACAAACTGTATCCCTCCGCCTGCAGGGTGGATATACAGTGAGGAAGTAGTTCCAGCCGGTTCACTGCATTAAACTGTTCCTGTCACGTGTTTTTCTTGCTCCGTATTTGCTGTATTTTTACGTTTTAGAAAATAAACCTGTTTCCTCAGATGCTGTGTTGGAGTTCAGATCTTAAAGAGTTTCGGATTTTCTGCAGAGTTCCTCCTTCAGCTCGTCCACGGATCTTTCCCCGTCTGCTCCTAAAACAACAAAACAACCTGTTTCAGTTTGACGCCGTTAAATCCGGTTTCTACGGTGATCTGATGTGCTGGTTTCCATGGCGACCTGGTATCGGCTGTAGTGTGTCGGGCTGCTGCAGTGCTGCTGTTTGGCTTCGTCCTCGTCGGCGAAGATCAGCTGACAGAGTTTACAGAAGTAACCGACGACGGGACGCACGAACTCCGTACCTGCAGCACAGAAAACACCGAGGGACAGTGAACGCACCGCAGCTGGACAAAGCTATTATCATTTCATCCCTACAGCGGAATTAGGGAAGCCCGATGTGTTACGTCATGAATCCGTTTGGTGACATCAGATGAACGTGAAGTAAAGACATGAGATGAAGGGAGTTTCTTACCGACGGGTTTGGCAGGTTTTTCAGGTTCGGACTGTCGCTCTGTCTCCGCTGCAGCGTCGTCGTCCTGAAAACATTCGTTCATCGTTTACATGTTTCAGACTCGTGTTTTCACTGGTCTTGTTTTCAACGTTATGAAATTTCTACGTACAAAGTTTCGTATCTGTCGAGTTTTCTTCATAGGCAGTTTTTAAGGACTGAGTTTTTGAAGTTCTAATTTTCTATGTATTTCCCAAACGAGAATTAGTCTAAAACTAGCCTAAATTTAGTCCAAAACCAGGCTTTGACGCATTTGTGTGGGCCAGGAGATGCCCATTTTCTATTGGATTTGGGTCACTTTTGACCCATGTTGCACATCAAAGGGTTAAATTAGTCTAAATTTAGTCCAAAATCAGGTCCTATCAGAATAAAAAAACAAGCAAAGAACAAGTCCAAACCAGTATAAAACTGAAACAAAAACTAGATTAAACAGGCTAAATCCTGTCTAAACATAGTCCAGAATCAGGTCCAACACCAAGTCTTACATCCAGTCCTAAACCAGTTCCAAAACCTTTTAATATCTGCCCAAAACCAAGTCCTAAACCAGTCCTAAGGTGAGTGTAAAACAAGAACCCTGTTTCTGTGTGAACTGTCTGCATCTATATCCGATTGGAGCTCCGCCCACAGAGAAACACCTGAGCACCATGACAGCAGGTAAACCTTTGGGACTGTCTTTACCTCGTCTTCCTGAGTCTCTGCCGTTTCCTCTGATTCTTCCTTCTTCATCCCGTACTAATTTTCTAAGTACTGAGTTTCCTAAGAACAGAGTTTACTGCTTAATAATTTGCTATGTACTAATTTTCTAAGTACGGCGTTTCCTACATACTGACCTTAACACGTACCAAATTTTCTACACTAAAAGACGGCTTCAGAAGTCAGCTTAGATTTTGCACAAACCAAACTGTTCATCGATTGTGACTCATTGACAATTGAAGACTTAATAATGTTGTTGTTGTACTTATAATATTGTTCAAAGAGTTTTAAGAGAAACTGTTGGGTGATCAGCCATACCTGTTCAGCTTGAGGTTTTGGACCATCTCCAGTGCCAACTGGTGGATCTAGACTCTCTGAATCCTTCACCTTCGACTCTGATGTTTCAGAATCTAAACAAACTTCAGTCGTCTTTTCTTTATCTCTCGGTTCGTCCGCCTCTGATGGTTTCTCTTCCAGCTGATCATCTTCCGGTTTCTGTTTTATCTCAAGATCTTTTCTGTCTTTTGCTGATTCTGTCTTCATGGTTCCTTGGGACACTGAGTCGTCCTCGGGAGTTTCTTCTCTTTTTTGGGTCTCGTTCTCTGGACTGGTTTTCTCCTCTGGAGTGTTTCTACCAGCATCATCCTTCTCTGATGTGTTTTTGAGGTTCTTTTCTTCTGCTTTCTTGCTCAATGACTCGTTCTCTGGAGTCTTTATAGATGCTGAATCTTTCTCTGCAGTCTTTCTAGATGTTGAGTCTTCCGGAGTCTTTCTAGATGTTGAATCGTTCTTGGAAGTCTTTCTAGATGTTGAATCATTCTCTAGTGTCATTCTACATGTTGAATCTTCTGGAGTCTGTTTAGACGTTGACTCTTCTGGTGTCTTTTCAGATGTTGACTCTTTTTCTGGAGTCTTTTTAGACGTAGAGTCTTCTGGAGTCTGTTTAGACGTGGATTCTTCTGGAGTCTTTCTAGATGTTGAATTTTCTTCTGGAGTCCTTCGAGACATTGACTCTTTCTTTGGAGATGTTGAATCTTCTTCTGGAATCTTTTTAGACGTTGACTCCTTCTCTGGAGTCGTTTTAGATGCCGACTCTTTCTCTGGTGACTTCTTCGAAGACTCCTTCCCCTTCAATTTCTTGTCGGCTTCGTCCCGATCTGAAGTCCTGGATTTGCTCCTCCTCCTGCTGCCTCTGTCTAAAGGTACAGGGTTCCTGCAGAAATAGGGATTAGAGGATGAGCGATAGCAGGAAGCTGACGAAGAGGAACAGGGATGGTAAGAAGTTTCTGACCCATGGCTGAGCCGGTCGTATTTGTAGGAGAGGCTGACGATGGGTTGGAAGTTGTTAAAGATGATGGGGGGTTTGAGGGCCAGCTCTCTGGCAGCTTCTGAGGCCTCTGATGAACTCGACATCTCTATGAAACCCTGAAACACAGACAGAAATCATCCCTTATATCTCAGAAGATCAACCAAATCCACTGAAGCCCAAGTCCAAAACAAAACCAAAACTAGAACAAAGCAAATCCAAAACACATCCCAAATAAGTTCACAATGAAATCCAAAGCAATACCAAGTCAGTCTAGACTGGCCATAACAAACACCATGTTCGAGCAGAAGATGACTCATAAGTGTACCTGGTACCAGAGCACCTTAGACCAAAGGTTGATGATCGGCTTCATCAGATCTGCGGCCGTATGTCTCAAACACTCAGGTAAAGAGAGGTGCAGAGCTGTCAACTGATCACCACCTGGTGGTGACTTGGATCCGATAGCAGGGAAGGCTGCTGGACAGACCTGGTGAACCCAAACGTGTAGTGGGGGTGAACTGGGAACGTCTGGCGGAGCCCCTGCCCGTGAGGTTTTCATCTCTCACCTCCGGAAGAGTTTCTCTTGCATCCCGGGGGAGGTTGGGGACATGGAATCTGAGTGAGCCATGTTCAAAGCCTCCATTGCAGAGGCAGCTGTAAGGAGCTGTGGCCTGAAGGTCACTGGTGCCTGTCGCGGCGGCAACCCAAAACCAGCTGGTGGACACCAGTGGTAAGGTAAGCCATCAGGCTGAAGAAGGAGGCCTTTCAGGCTTGGCTTGCTCGGGGGTCTCCTGAAGCAGCTGACGGGAATCGGTTGACCAAAAGGGCAGCAGCTGTGGCAGTAGCGGAAGCTCAAACTCGGGTGTGTGAGGAGTTTCGGTTGGCCTCAGGGAAGTTATGGCAGACCGTTCGACGCCTCAGGAAGGGGAGGCAGGGCTTTACTCTGTCTGTGTACAGTCAGAGTGGAGAACTGGGTACATTGTTGGGCGGTGGAAATAGCACTTTGAGGAAATCTTGAACCTGGTAAACATGTCCTCTGCAGAGAGGGCAGAGCCCGAAGACTTGGGGGAATCTTTGTCCATATCCATGGCAGAGGCAGCCAAGGTAGTTAAGAAACTCCTCGGTGGCAAGGCCCCCAGTCTCCCTTTTCAAAAACGGGGACTGGAGAGTGTTTTCCAACTACCAGGATATCACACTTCTCGGCCTCCCCGAGAAAGTTTACGCTAGGGTGCTGGAAGGAAGGCGCCGACTGATTGTCGAACCTCGGATTCAAGAGGAGCAATGCGGATTCCATCCTGGTCGTGGAACAGTGGATCAGCTCTTTACTCTTGTAGAGCTGCTGAGGGGGTCATGGGAGTTCGACCTGCCAGTCCAGATGTGTTTTGTGGATCTGGAGAAGGCCTAAGACCGTGTCTCCTGAGGGGCTCTATGGGGGGTACTGCGGGAATATGGGGTACCAGGCTCACTGATACAAGCAATTCGGTGCGGCATCAGCAGTAATGAAAGCGTTGTATTCAACAGTCGTGGTGAAGAGGGAGCTGAGCAGCAAGGCGAAGCTCTCAATTTACCAGCCCATCTATGTCCCAGCCCTCACCTATGGTCATGGGCTGTGGGTAGTGACTGAAAGAACAAGATCATGTTTAGAAGCGACTGAAATTAGCTTCCTCTGCAGGGTGGCTGGACTCAGCCTTAGAGATAGGGTGAGAAGCTCAGACATCTGGAGGGAGCTTGGAGTAGAGCCGCTGCTCCTTCGCGTCAAAAGGAGCCAGTTGGGGTGGTTTGGCCGGGGGGGATTGGAGGGATGATATATCTCTTCTAGCATGGGAACACCTCTGGATCCCCCAGGAAGAGCTGGAAAGCATTGGGGGGAGGGACATCTGGAATGACATGCTTTGTCTGCTGCCTCCGTGACCTGGCCCCGGATAAGCAGAAGACGATGGATGGATGATGGATGGGCGGACAATACCAAGTCCAAAAGAAGTCCAAAATCAACTCCAAAATCAGCCCAAAGCAAATCAAAAGTAAGTCCAGAACCAAGTTTATCCATCAACTAAATCAATACGACTGTTGACCTGCTGCCTTTTATACCCGCCCCCCCCCAAACCAGCTGCCATGGTAACCAGATGATCAGTGTCGATAACTGCCTGTGGATCTGTCATATTTCTGCTTTTGCTGACAGTTACATACTCAGTTCTAAAATGAAGCCAACAAGGTGGTTTCACAGCACGAAAATCGTAAGTTTGACAAGATCAGACTGATTGTAATTAAAATAGTTTCTGTTGAGTTGTTCAGACCTCTTGTTGGCCGTGGATCAGGATGTAGCGCACTGCCGTCCCGAAGTCTCTCACCAGACTGAGGAACTCGGAGTTGGGGAATTGCGGTGGCAGGTTGGTAAAGTAAAGCACTCTGCTGGACTGCACTGGCTGCAAACAAAGAACATTATTATTACTAATCCAACACCAGGAGCATGTCGGACGTACAAAACAGATGGTTTCATTAGGAGCAGGACGTACCTTCGGTTCATCTCGGACTCTGTCATCTGCAACAAACAAACAGGAGATTAAAACCAAACAGGACTCAACTGTTTCGTCATGTTTTTCCATCTCCAGACCTCCTGTTCGTCTACCTTGATCAGACTTGTCTTCGTCCAGTTCATCCAGAGTAATGCAGTTCTCCAGGTCTACTGGGAAGTCTGGTTCCTGTTAAACACAAAGAGGGAAATGAATCTGCATCAAACACGTTCAGTCTGGCTCTGTGCTGCAGCTGTTATCTGCAGATTAGATTTTAAAATCCCCATCACGGCCCAATGTGATGCCTTCAAACATCTTGATCTGTTCGACCAAAAGTCCAAATACATGTCATTTAGAAGAATAATCCTCATTTGAGAGGCTGAAGTTAGGCTTAGTTTGAGTTTCTTTGCATGAAAAATGTCAAAACAAATCGTGATCATTTTGGATCTGACAGTTATATAGGACTTACATAGGCCCAGAAAGCAAGCAGACTTGGTGACTAGTTCATGTCAGTATTTAGACGACACGCTGGTTCCATCCAAGCTAAACAATACATTAATGCTGGTGTTTTTACAGGTTTCTTTAACATGAAGGAAACACATTTTCAATTGGAAACAAGTTTGGTAGCGATGATCAACCACAATGTCGAGCAAAGTTTGAGTCAGTTCAGGTGTTTGAAATATTACCCATATCCTCAAACCTTTCCAAAACCAGATGAAAAATCAGTGTAAAATCAGATTGGAACTAGATCTGAAACCAATCAAAAACCAGTCCAAAACCAGAATAAAAATCAGTCCAAATCGAGGCCCTAAAACTATTTCCAATATCAAACTGTAAACAAGTCCAAACAGCTCTAAACTAAATCCAAAACTAATTAAAAACCAGTCTGACTTTACTCTTAAAACAAGTTCCAACACCAAGTCCTAAACCAGTCCTAAGGTGAGTGTAAAACAAGAACCCTGTTTCTGTGTGAACCATCTGCATCTATGTCTGATTAGAGCTCCGCCCACAGTGAAACACCTGAGCACCATGACAGCAGGTAAACCTTCGGGTCTGTCTATACCTCATCCTCCTGAGTCTCTGCTGTTTCCTCTGATTCTTCCTTCTTCATCCCACAACCGTCTTCCTCCTCCACCTGATCTTCAATCTCTTCATCCTCTTCCTCCTCCTCCTCCTCACCTATAAGGAAGTCAAACACTTTAAATTTCGTCTTTTATCAGGAGTCACTCTTCAGAAACAATGCGACTATGTTTTCTACCTTGTTCCAGTGACTGTGGACTGTCGTTCTCCTCGGCAGCCTCCTCTTGCTCCTCCTCTTCTTCCTCCTCCTCCAGATCCTCTCCGTCCTCTGCGATCACCTCCATCCCCTCGATGTCGCTCTCCTCTGCAGATACCCTGCAGGTGATCACATTGATGTCTTTAAATCTGGTTCAGTCCGTGTCAACTCAAGACAGAATTCAGGAAATTCACTGCATCGTCTCAGATTATGTTAGAATTTACGTATTAGAGACCACAAACTAAATTCTGTAAAACATTTTGGCTGAATTTTTCTTTGGTCGACTTTTCACCAACTGTCTAACATCAGTGGAAAGTATGGCAAGATGTATGTCGGTATTTATGCTCCTACCACATCACCATTTTGTCAAAATACAACAAAACTGGACTCTATACTTTCCATATGTGTTGCACATCAACTTCTACTCAGGTCAGAGGACTCAAATGTTGGTGAAAGACTGTATTTCTAGGAGGAAATATGGTACTACATATTTAATAATTTTTTGGATACTGAACCCTTAAAATGGCTTCCCAGGAAAGACACTTTTTGGGGAAAATTACACAAATTCCTGGTTCAGAACACAGACGAAAACCTCGAAATTAATCCATAATATTTTACAAAACTTAGTTTTGAACCCTCAGTAACAAATGCGTTAACGCTGAGTAAAATTTGAGACAGTGGAACAACACCACTGACACGCATTCCAAACAATTCTGTTTAAGTTGTTCGTTTGCTGCTTCACAGTTTTCACTCTTTGTTGATTTAGAAGAACAACAGGGACTCACTCTGCTTCCTCCTCTGTCTGTTCTGTGTCTGTAGCTTCAGGTTTGGAGTCGCTAAGAGAAGCTGGTTCATCTTCAGACCTGGACTCTGGAAGAATCGTGTAGATTTAAGGATTAGACAGTGGTCCTCAAACTTTTTCTGTCAGGTCCCCCTTTGGAGGACAAAAAACTTTCACGCCCCCCCCAATAACTTTGTGTGCAGATATTTGACCAAAGAACAATTTTGCAGCGGTTGTCTCATCAATCACTGTTGACACCCCATCAAGGGGAGTATGAGAACGTCAGCTATTGTATGTGGATTCTTGCACTTGGCGATTCTGTATGACTCCATTTGTGTTTTGCCGTTCACTGATGCAGCTTTTACCACGCGATGTTCCTGCTGACGGTATTCATCAGGTTTTTTCTGAAAGAAGTCAAGTGGGTTCTTGACGTGACTGGGATGTAATGTCTCCATGTGTCTTATTAATTAGTTTGGTCTCATACTGTGACAGTTTTCTGACATAACACACAGGAGTCTCTCCTCGCTCCTACCATATTGGCTGTGAAGCCAAGAGCAAGATAAGCCTCGTCATATTTTCTTGACTTTTTCCAGGAGGTTGTATCTTGTTTGTCTCCTGTCCTATTTTCTTTTTCGTCCTGGTCCAATATCCACCGCATCTGAATGTGGCGTGTCACTATTGGTGGTCACATGACAGCCGTTCGGATCTTCAGTCCGGTAGAGGTGTCGGACCAAATGAAAAATATTTCTCGAAGCATTTGAGGTGAGAAATGAGCTGCTGAATCTGTCCTTGTTTTGGTTCAACAACGGATCGTTTAGACGTTTTCCGAAAGTTTGGTGAGACGTCGGACTGCCACTCCTTGCGCCTCATTTGCATGAAGTTGAAATCGGGTCTACTTTATGCAAGTGAGCTCCAAGCAACACAGGGGTGACGCGCCGCAACGTAGCTCAAAACGCACTGTGACACAACCAGAATGCATGAGTAACTACGGATCATGTGGACATGCACCTTAACACATTTTGGATAAATTTGTTTGTTATATTCTTGAAAATAAATAATCAATGAAATGTTTATTTTTTTCTGTTTTTGCTAAATTAACTGTCAGACTGCACAGAAGACATGTCTGATTTCTCTCTCCTTGTAGTCATGCTTGTTTTCGGTCAGGTTACCTGATTCCACCATCTTCTCCACGGATGGCCCGGTACTGGACTTGTCCCTAGACTTGGACTCAGACCCAGGTTCGGTCCGTTTCTCTTTGCTGGTCTTCTCTCTGGACCTGGATCTGCTCTTTTTCTCTCTGTTTGACTTTTCCCTGGACTTGGATCTGGTCTCTCTACTGGACTTTGTTCTTGATTTATCTCTGGACCTGGACCTGGACTTTGTTCTGGTCCGCCTATTTCGGCTAGACTTGTCTCTGGATCTGGATCTGGACCTGTTCTTCCTGGAGGACATGCTGCTGGATTTGTCTCTAGATCTGGATCTACTCTTCCGGTGTCGGCCAGATCTTTCTTTAGATCTTTCTCTGGATCTGGACCGCTTGTCTCTTGATCTGGACCTTGTCTTGTGGTCTCTGCTGGATTCCCTCCTCGTCCTCTTGGTCTCTGACTTCTCGTCTTTCTCTCGACTTGAACTTCTCACCCTCTTGACTGAAGGGGGTTCCTCCTTGTACCTCTTTGCAGATGGAACATTCCTGAAGGACAGAACAGACCAGAATCAGGAATAATCAATAATCCGTTGATCAGAATCGACCGATTGATTTCCCGTCGGGTCGGTTTGCTCACATGAGGCTCTTGAACTCTCTGGAGAACGAGACTTTGATGGAGTTGCTGTTGATCCTCAGAGTGTTGGTCGAATAATAATCAACCAGCTTCTGAGCGTCCAAAACATTTTTCATCTCGACAAACGCCTGAAACATAAAAACAAACCATGAACCTGGAGGCTGCTCATTGGAGGCTTCCCATTGGACGCTGGTCCAGCAGAGCGTCTAAACAGAGCTGGCAGAAGTAATGGCGGCTGCTGGGGACGGTTAGAAGATGAAACAGAAAGATGCCATTGGGAGAAATTTGTGGAGAACAAGAGCTTCATTTGTCAGAAACTTGTGGTTAAATTTTCTACAGTTTCGTCCTCTGGCTGCTCGGTCAGGGCGGTAAAACAGCTGATATTTGTGGTCGCAGTGTCACAGTATGTTTGAAAATCAAGCTGCCTCCTACTCCCCCTAGCTCCTGCCTTAACTACAGATATTAGCTACATTTCTCCGAGTCAGAACTCTGGTTAAACATATCCGTTATTTCCATTTTTACCAGACAGACCTCCAGTTCAAGATTCTACAACATCATTACGAAGAGTTTAAACTTAATTTGAGAGTCTAAGGAGGACAATGGAGATCTGCTGAACTGAGGAGAAACAATGATAAAGAACTAGAGCTGAGATGAGTCACAATTAAACGGTACAGTTGTCAGTAAAGGAGTGACTGGTTGAATCCCAGATATACGCTGGATGTTCAATGTTCCAAAAGCTTCCTAACTGTCCTGTACCACCTGTTATCAGAGAGTTAGCAGACTGAACTGTGCTGCAGTCAGATCTCACCATGGACGGCAGGAACAGCGTGTAGAGCGGCAGGCCGAAGCGTTTCACGATGCTGAGCAGATCTGACCGTCCGTCTTCTCCGGCTGGAGCTGGACTGAAACTCACCACCTGAGAGCTCTGAAAAGACAAAATATAGACTGAGAAGGACGACGGACACACCGGAACCTGAAAGTAGGAGAATAAAGCTCTTTAAAGTTAAACTGTAATAATGACTCTGTAGTGATTATAGAGGTCTGAGAGCCGAACACTAGCAGACATTTTCATTATCAAAAAATATCTCAAAAATAATAGATAAATGTTTGAAAGATGTCTGATAATAATGAGTCAGGGAAATGTCAGAAGAATATTAATAAAATGCCAGATATATTATAATATGACACAGAAAATATAAATAATAGCTTCACAAAAAAATAACAAAATGAATGTTCAAAATAAAATGATTATTATTTAAGTATTAATCAAAAGTCATAAGATATATTAAAAAAAATTATTAAATGTGAGAAGTAATTCTCAATGAATGAAAAACTGTTTTAAAATATCCAAAAAGACATCAGTTAAATTCAACTCAGAACAGAACCATGGCGATCTAGCTCCACAGCATCAGTTACCATGGAGATCGAACTCCAAGGCATCAGTTACCATGGAGATCTAGCTCCACGGCATCAGTTACCATGGAGATCGAACTCCAAGGCATCAGTTACCATGGAGATCTAGCTCCACGGCATCAGTTACCATGGAGATCGAACTCCACAGCATCAGTTACCATGGAGATCTAGCTCCACAGCATCAGTTACCATGGAGCTCTAGCTCCACGGCATCAGTTACCATGGAGATCTAGTTCCACAGCATCAGTTACAATGGAGATCTAGCAGGTTAAAACAGAGCCACCTTCATGACACTGAAAACTCTGACTTCAGACTCAAACCAACCACTGCGTTGGTTCTCCAGACGGCCTACCCGGAGGAAGCTGAAGGTGTTGGAGATGCTGAACTCGATCTTCTCTCCGTTCACAGTCGGGGGATAGTTGACGTGAAACTTCACCAAGTCTTTGGCCTGGTCGAGGGTGCCGAGCTCCAAGAATGCCTGCAGGTTTACAGCAAAGTTCAACTCAGAATATAAGAAGAGCTGTCAAACAGCATCTGAATGAATGAGCCTTGAAATGTAGAACTTGTATTTGAAATAATGTGTTTTAAATAAGTGATCTGGTGTCAGTTTTTACAAGAACTCAAATGTTTTTCCTCCTAAAATGTCACATGTCTATCTGCTGGACTGATGAAGGTCTGAGGCCCAGAAATGATGGAAAAAGTCCATTAAAAAGTGATAAATCTGGACCCACCTCCATGGACTTGAAGAAAAATATTCCCAGTCTGAAGGTAGAACTCTGATCATTGATAAAGTTACTGGAGATGGAGAACCAGATGTTCTGAGGAGGTCAGGAAGGAACTTCAGTCCATTTTGTTTGATTTTGTGGTGCTGAATTTAAGATTTTATTGTAATTTCAGCAGTTCTGTGGTAGTTTTGGTCCTTTTTGTGGTGATTTTGGCCCTTTTGTGGTGATTTTGCAAGTTTTTGCTGTCATATTTGAACGCTTCAGGGAAATTTTGATTCTTTTTGGGGTAATTTCACCTGTTGTGTGGTAGTTTTGGTCCTTTTTGTGGTGATTTTGGGTGTTTTTCCTGGCATATTTGAACCTTTCAGGGTAGTTCTGGCTCTTTTTGTAGTAATTTTGGCCATTTTTGTGGTGATTATACAGCTTTTTTAGTCACTGTAGTGTCAGTTTTCACCACAACTCAGTTACTGGAGATGAAGAACCAGATGTTCTGGGGAGGTTTCTTCATATCTGTGATGTGTTGAATGCATCATGAAGCCGGTGGACTCACTAAAGACGGAAACATGAGGATCTTGAGGATCTTTCCAAACGGTTCCGTCAGCTTCCTCAGATACGTCTCGTCCACAGACTGAGCCGGAAACTTCACACAAACCACTTTTCCTTGATCTGCAGTCTGACACAAAACAAACACCATTATTTAAAGCAGGAGCAGCGAAAACACCACTTCTGACAGGTTTCACTTTTTACCTTCTGCAGCTTCTGGTTCGTCTGCGATGCTGCAGAACACAAGAAATACGTCAGAAACAAGAAGCACAACCCCATCATCTGATAAAGATCAAAATGGTGGATTTACTTTGGCTCTGATTGGACGTCTGCTGTGGTGGGGAGGGTTTCTTATCGTCCCTCCTCTTCTCTGATTGGTCGTCCTCCCTGTAGCAGATGAAAGGTTCAATTAAAATAAAGCACATGGATTTGGAGCTTAGATTCTATTTTCACTGGTATTGCAGATTTTATTAGGGTTTTTTTGTTTGTTTTCAATTTTGAACAATTTCTGATTTGTTCCAAACCGTTTTATTAATCATTTTGTTAAACTGTTGTTTTTCATCATTAGTAAATATTTATTTTACATTTATTGGACATTTTAAAACTATTTTCAGACATTATTTTCTGACATTTAAATATTATTTCCGTATTATGTAACAATATTTTTGACATGATATTTTGGACAATTTAAAAAACATTTCAGATACTTTTTTCCAACACTTATTAATATTTCTCAGGCATCTATTAGACATTTTTTTTTAAAGTATTCTTCTGTCATTTCCTCATTTTTTCCCCCATTTTCAGATCTTTTAAAACTATTTATAAAAATGCTTAAGACATTATTTTCTGAATCTTTTTGAACATTTAATTAACATTTTGACACTGTACTAATATTTCAGATATGTTTAGAATATTTTAAATAATTATTGACATTTTAAAACTTTGTTTTCTGTATTGAACGAATATTTGAGTTATATTTTGTGTAGTATTTTTAACATTTGCTGTTAATTCAGCTTCATTATCGGCCGTTTATTGGCCCCAAACAGCAGCTGATTGCAGATCTGAAGAGAACCTTTGATTCTGATTATTAATTTTAATTACTTCAAGGTGATGAAGTTAAATGTTTTACTGACCTGGTGACGGTTTCCATGCGACAGTCCCAGTCAGGAAACCTGGAGAAGAGAAAGAACGAAGTTATTCGAAGAAGATATTATTATAAACCCGTATGTCCATTTTAACATCTTTGAAAATTAATATATAAATAAACTTTTTTCAGATTTGTGTGATTCTGCACTGAAGACATTTCTGAGTTCTCTCCTCCTAGTCCTGGTTGTTCTGCTCCTGGAGGCTTCACTCTGTAGGCAGCAGAAACAGAAGCAGCTGATGTTGAACTTACTGCTGCAGGAGGCTGAGCTGTCCGTCTGCATGCAGGGTGCCATTGATGTGTTGAATCCAAACCTGAAGAAAACAAAACAGGAAATGAGCGACGTGGCTCCGCTTACAGCCGACGGCTGCAGCTCCCATCATCCTTTGCTGCAACTCACAGACCTCCCCTCCCCCTGAGAGTCGCAGGTGAACTTACCCTCTCTGACAGCACAGTGATTTGACACAGAGAGCACGAGTACGGGTACGCCGGCGGAGTTGTCCCGTGGAAGTCCAGAGCTTGTTTCATGAAGGGCATGGAGACCAAGGGTCGGACGCTTCTGCTGGAAGAAGAGCCGGACTCCCAGCGCCCCTCCTGGGGTTTGGCTTTAGGAGGAGGAGCTGCTCGGGAATCGGCCGGTCGGGCCTCAGAGTAGCGAGAAGGACGAGCTCTGGTTCCCTGCTCTGCTGGGCTGAAAGAGGGGCGGTCCTGAGAGGGACCTGGACCAGTCTTACCATAGTCAGAGGGGCCTGGTCTGTGGTGGTAGTCCACCGAGAAGCCTGGGGATGAAGATGAGGATGATGGAGTGTCTGCTCTGCGTGTCCTGGAAGTGCCCCAGTGGTCCTGATTAGATGGAAGAGAAGTGGATGATATGAGGTGCAGCGGGTACTGGACCGGCTGGCTGTGGGGCTGGTCCCAGTCTAAGGTGCTGGGGGGTCGGTGGGCGGAGCCTGCGAGGTAAGAGGACGATGATGATGATGGAGCGCTAGATGGGAAAAGGTTGACGCTGCCTCTTTTGCCTTTGATCTGTTTGAGGATGTGCGGCAGCGACTCGACGGTCAGGATGTCCTCCGGCAGCTTGGCCAGCAGAGCCAGATCTTCAGGTTCCAGACCGCAACTGCTCAGGATGCTCAGAACGCCGTCCTGCGACGCCGCCGGCTGCAGCGCCGCCCTGGAGGAGGAGGAGGAAGACGACGGGTAGGAGAAGGACTCCTGAGGCCTGTAAAAGTCGCTGGATGGGTGTCGGTGGTCTGCAGAGCCGTAAGGTCCAGGATCAGGACGGAGGTCGGTGTCAGACCGTCTGTATGGGTAGTTGTGAGACATGGCGGGAGGCTGTGGAGAAACGCTCGCAGCGTTTCCTGCAGACAGAAGGTGTCAGGGAAGACAGGAGATGAAACGTGATGCTGGAGGACAAGTCGTCCTGAAAGAAAACAGCTGAAACCATGACAACAGTCTGAGGGCAACGAGACGCGTTCAGGACTGAAACTGATGAAGGAAGAAACACAACGAGGGGTTAAATGAAACGGGCCTTCAGCACCGATACAGATGATTGGTTATCAATAAAGACTGACACCTGATATCTGGAACCAATAGAAATTAAATGTTACACATTAGCAGCATCTGATAGCAGCAGCCTGTCATTTATAGCCTGACGTCTTTATGAATAAGGATTATTAAACCTGAATATGTAAAATACAAACAGGAGCGACGACATTGCAGCGACATGAAGCTCATGTTTCTGGTCCGATCAATTGATTTAGATCAAAAAGTTTGTCTCCTAAACTTCTGTCTACAGATCTTCTCTATTTTCTTAAATCTTTTTCTATTCTATTCCTTTAAATCCCATGAAGGTCCAGATTGTAAAGCTTTATTAATTATTGTTCTCCAGACTTTTTCAGGTTAATCTGTGGCTGTCTGCTAACCTAGCCACGAGACATTAGCATAGCATTAGCCACTGTGAGGGTAGTTAGTGTCCTGAAATGTGGAGATGGACTTTAACTTCCCACGATTAAATGATCAACAGTGAAAACAGCCCATCCAGATAAACTCACCTGGTCTCAGCTTAATTTCACTGACGGAGACTAGCAGTTTCTCTGGCCACAGAGACTGTGAGGCGTTTAGGGAACATCTGGAAAATGCAGCATCTGTTGATGACTGTGAGGCGTTTAGAGAAACTGCGGTGTCTGCAGATAAGCAGATGTTCAGGTTCTGTTCCTACTGATTTTTATTTAACCTTTCAGAGACGCTCTGATTCAAATGAACATTATTTTCTGTTTGTTTATTAGCAGGAATGTAGCTTAACATGAAAGTAAAAGTCTGTTTAAAACACTATAAAATCAATAAATGGTGAATAACAGTGATGTCAAAATAAATTATAAGAATAATTCTGATATTGTTGTTAGTGGTGCAGCCCTCATCAGCTGAATGGAAATAATTCAGATGGACAAAGAACCAGAAATAGTTTCTCCGATAGTTTCGTTCTTGAAAAACAAACCCTGTTGTTGTCAACGTGAAACCATATGAGAAGATTCCAAACTGCTTTTTTAAATTATTTTTTATTTCCTGTGCAGATGCACTCCCCGAAAAATATCCTTCTGGAATGATTGATGTTTCCCAGACAGTTATTGAACTCACCTCCTGAAGATTCCTGCATTTTACCAACATGTAGCAGACAAAAGCTAAATGTTTTCTCTCAGTTGTTCCAGTATCGTGCAGATTTATCGACACACCGACAAATGAAGCAAGAAAAGACAGAACACCGAGGTTTGTTCTGCTGGTTCAGGTGGATTCAAAGCTCTTTATTAACGTTTAAACTGTGAAAAACCTGCAGGTGGATTCACAGAACCAGGATAGCTCCACAGCTACCAGTTAGCTCACCTAGCTAACAGTTAGCTTCACCTAGCTAAGAGTTAGCTTCTCCTAGCCAGCTTTTAACGGGCGGCTGCAGCACTCACCTCAAATTGTCAGGCGAGGAACGCCGCTTGCAAAAAAACACGAACTGACAAGTTTAACGGGGATTCTTCGTTATTGACGCAGAAACTCGCAGCTGAATCTGGACACAGCTACAGACAAGCTAACTGACCGGCTTCATCCGGTCTGTTTATCAGTGGCCGGACCGTGAGCGCCCCCTGCAGGTGTGGAGGGAAAACACAGAAAATTAAATGAAATACAAATAATTTCAGTTAATTAATTAAATCCATCCATTATCTATACACTGTCTAATCCTTAAATCTACACGATTCTTCCAGAGTCCAGGTCTGAAGATGAACCAGCTTCTCTTAGCGACTCCAAACCTGAAGCTACAGACACAGAACAGACAGAGGAGGAAGCAGAGTGAGTTCCTGTTGTTCTTCTAAATCAACAAAGAGTGAAAACTGTGAAGCAGCAAACGAACAACTTAAACAGAATTGTTTGGAATGCGTGTCAGTGGTGTTGTTCCACTGTCTCAAATTTTACTCAGCGTTAACGCATTTGTTACTGAGGATTCAAAACTATGTTTTGTAAAATATTATGGATTAATTTCGAGGCTTTCGGCTTTTTTAAGACCCTGGAATTTGTGTAATTTTATCTCAAAAAAATTCATAAATATCTAGGACTATATTTCCTACTAGAAATACAGTCTTTCCCCAACTTTTGAGTCTTCTAACCTGAGTAGACGTTGATGTGCAACAAGTAAAGGGTTCGTTTTTTCTTTTTTTAAATATTTTGACAAAATGGTGATGTGGACACATAAAAATGGACATTCATATGGGTCTATATATTACTCTTATATGTGCAAAGTTACAAGCTGCTTCCGTATTTTCTACATCGTGAAATTTAACAGCATAAAAGACTGATTTTATCTCATTTCAGGTTCTCAGACATGCATCTTGCCACACATAAAATTCCACTGATGTTAGACAGTTGTTGAAAAGTTGACCAAAGAAAAATTCAGCCAAAATGTTTTACAGAATGTAGTTTTTGGTCTCTGATACGTAAATTCTAACATAATCTGAGTCGATGCAGCGACATATTTCCTGAATTCTGTCTTGAGTTGACGCGGACTGAACCAGATTTAAAGACATCAATGTGATCACCTACAGGGTTTCTGCAGAAGAGGGCGACATCGAGGGGATGGAGGTGATCGAAGAGCAGGAGGAGGAGGAAGAAGAAGAGGAGGAGGAGGAGGAAGAAGAAGAGGAGGCTGGCGAGGAGAACGACAGTCCACAGTCACTGGAACAAGGTAGAAAACCAAATTGAGTTGTTTCTGAAGATTGACAACTGATAAAAGATGGAATTTAAATTGTCCGACTTCTTTACAGATGAGGAGGAGGACGAGACTGAAGATCAGGAGGCTGAGGAGGACGGTTGTGGGTTGACGAAGGAAGAATCTGAGGAAACAGCAGAGACTCAGGAGGACGAGGTACAGACTATTTGGACTTTTGGTCCAACAGATCAAGATGTTTGAAGGCATCACGTTGGGCCGTGATGGGGATTTTAAAATCTAATCTGCAGTTAACAGCTGCAGCACAGAGCCAGACTGAACGTGTTTGATGCAGATTCATTTCCCTCTTTGTGTTCAAAGGGTTGCGGCTCCAGATGGTTCACTGGTGGACATTTGAGTCAAAACAGTAAAAATAATTCTTTACTTTTAGTCCTGAAGTTGATTTAAAAACAAGACTAATGGTAGTTTAATGACTTTGTGGATGAACCAATCAGCTGTTTGGTCTCTAAACTCTCAGAAAATGGTTTAAAACGTCTTGTTTCGTCCAAAGATGTTCCGTTTGCCGTTACAGACGATGAAAGAAACCAAAGGCATTCACATTTATCAAAACAGGTTTGTTCAAAACAATCAGTTTCACTCACAGGTAAACGTTATTTAAGCTGGGACTATTTCTCCACAGAGCATATCATTCCGCCTTCCAACAGGGTGTTGGAAGGCGGAATGATATGCTCTGTCAAAGAAGTAGTCCCACAGACGTGCTCGCTGCTCTCACCGATTATTATTGTCGATTATTGATCAGAAACCCAAACAGAACCACTTTTTTGTTCGTTTTTTTATGTCTGTTAGTCGACCTAAACGTGACCCGACAAAAGTATCGATGATGTAAAAGTCAGTCGAGTTTCATTTCACAACGAATATTGTCACCGATTCTTTCGATTTGTGGATCAATAGTTTTGTTTTTTTGGTGCAAGAAACGTTCAATGCTGAACTGATTCGGCTACAAAGACAAAACAATCAAAAAAACTTAAATATTTACTCTGCAGCCGCCACAACTGTCTTTAATTCTTTAAATATTGATCGGATGAATTTGATTTATTGCATTTTATTTGACCTTTTAATCGCTTTGTGCTCTGATCGATCAGTATTGGAACTGATAATCGATTGCTGGTTGCCGTAGTGACAGGAGGATTCATTGGACTCGATTTTTTTTAATTTCTCCCAAACGGCTGCTTTTGTTTATGACTTTCAGTCTGAGCTCAGTTTGAATCTTATTGTGAAAATACAACAGGAAGTGGCCTCGTCACGCTGTCGTCTTCCTCCCCTTCTTCTTCTCAGACTTGATTTGTTGCTGCTCCAGGTGCTTCTGAAACGAGGTGTTTATTTCGTGTAGTTTTATTTATTTTGTAAATATTTTAAATGTGGCTGAACGGATCATGTTTCTGTCGTTTTTTTTTCACCAAATAAAGACACACAGACCAAAGAAGAAGAAGAAGAAGCTGCTGTTGTGGTGCAGTTTATTAAGGAATAAAATAAATTAATCACAGGTGGAGTGGGCGGGGCTGTGGTTCAGGTGTGAAGTGGGCGGAGCTCCGTCTCACCTGCAGCTTGTCGTAGTGCATCTGGCTGCTGCAGTGGGTTTTCTTGGCCGTTTCCTCGTTGGAGTAAAACAGGAAACAGAGCCGACAGTAGGAGCCCATCTTCACGTGTTCCACACCTGGAACAGAAGCATGAAATTAAATATCCCAAAAATATAAAATAAAATGCTGATAAAATATTTCTGAAATGTTGGAAATACTAATTTAATGTCTTTAAATCATCTATTAATTGTCATAAAAATATTAATAAAATGTCTGGAAAATATGTATTAAATATAAAAATGTAAATGATGGAAGAATCCCTCAAAAATATAAATGAAGCACCTTTTTTTAAAAAGGTAATCTTAATTTGTCTTTAACTATTATCATAAAAATTATAATAAAATGTCTGAAAGTTATTTAGTAAAAATCCTGAAAATATTAATAATAATTAAACAATAATTAAAGAATAAAATAAAATCTTGCTTTTTAAAAAATTTATTAAATATATAGAAAAGTCAATAAATGTCCAAAAAAGTGTCATTTAAATATTTTTAAAAAATGTTTAAAAAAGAATATAAATTATATTAATAAATGATAATACATTGATAAATAGATTTTTTTAAATTTAAAAATAGGGATAAAATATTTCTAAAATATCCTAAAAATATTTACAAAATACCAATAAAATGTCTTGAAAATATTAATTCAAATGCCTTCATAAACTTTTTTTAAATGACCCAAAAAAAGTTAATAAAATGGTCTGAAGAATAGTTTGTAAATGTCCTAAAAATATTTATAAAATGTGTAAACAATAAAATAAAATCATTTTTAAAATTAATTCGATATGTAGAAAAATCAATAAATGTCCTAAAACGTGTAATAGAAATATTTAACAAAAAATAAAATAAAAAATTGGGATAAAATAGCTCTAAAACATCCTAAAAATATTTATAATATATGTATATTAGTGTTGGAAGAATCCCAAAAATATAAATAAAACACCTTTAAAAAAGTAAAAAAAAATATTACTTTAATGTCTTTAAATTATCTATTAATTGTCATAAAAATATAAATAAACTTTGGAATAATTCATAAAAATATTAACAGAATACGAATAAAATGGCATTTGTTTGTTGTTCTGTCTCTTTTTGTCATTTATGTTGTTAGTTGTGTCTTATTTTGTGTCTCTTCAGTCTCTTGTGACTTATTTCATGTCATTTGTTTAATTTTTGTCATTTTTTTCTCTTTTTTTGGTCGTTTTGTCTTTTTTTGTGTGTTGTCATTTGATGTCAGTTTTGTCTTGTGTCATGCATTTGTCTTATCTTTTTGTCATTTTCCGTCTCTTTTTTGTTTTTGTTTTTTTTAGTTTTGTATCTTCTTTGTCTAATTGTGTCTCTTTATTTGACTTATTTCATGTCATTTATCCCCTTTTTAACACAATAGAGTGGGATATTAAATTAAAGCAGCACTAATGAGAAATACAGTCATTAAACGCAGTTAAACTATATAGAAGAGACGTTTTCTGTGTTTTCATGCAGCTTTTTAAATCCTGTGAACATGTTGTGCAGCTTTTTGGCAGCAGATGGCGCCACAGACCACACGTTGAACACCGAGTTGTCCGTCTGACATTAAACATCTGAGCAGGTAAAAATCTGCATCAACAACAAATCTCAGTGTGTTCATCGGACTCAATGATAGTTTGACAAAAAGGATTAATTTCACATTCAATCAGCTTCGAGTCATTTGAATTTACACACAATTTATTTAATAAAACGACATAAAAACACGTCGAGTATCGAGGTCAGCGAACACGACAGCATCTGTGGGTTTTATTTGTATTATAAGAAAATAAATCAGTAAATTGTGCTTTTTCCAGGTGAAAAACAACATCCAGCGTATTAACATAACATATATATAACATAACTGCACATGTAAACACACTTGAAGCTAAAACACTGCAGATATCAGCATGAAACTTTATATCACAAGATTTTCTGTTAAAAAATACAAATGAGGATTATCTTGATAAAAATGCACAAATTTCTATAACAAAGCTAGTTTTCTTTTTTTATGACATATTACACTCAGATTTGAAGGATTTTGGATATTTATCACTCCATAAATCAGAAAATACTGTTAACAGCTAGAAAATAAATATTTTCTCCCCGTGTTTAGGAATAAAATGTATAAATCAGGCTACAAACCTGCAGAATAAGAGCAGGATTAAAGTGGAAATCTGCTGGATGTGAGAGCTGCTGAACTGGAGATCCGTGGATCAGTTCAAAATACGTCCCAGGAAGAAAAAGAAATAAATAAAACGTCAGAAAAGCTCCACAGATGTGCTTAAAACGTTAAAAATATGTCAGAAAAACTTTCTAAAATCTCAACAAAATGCTAAAAATGTGGAAAAAAAACCACAAAATGAATGAAATGTCTAAAAAAAAGAGAAGAAATATGCAACAATATTAACAAAACTGAAAAAAAGGTTAATAATAAATTATAAAATCCACAGAGGAGGAGATTTTATAATAAGTGCACACATTTTTATTTCAAAAAACTATAGTTGAAACAAAGATGATTTACAGATGATAATTTTATCACAGTATTTATGTTTTTTTATGCAGGACGTCCACTTTAGTTTCATTTGAGCGTGATAAATATGGTTTTCCATCACTGCAGATAATCTGAGAACATTCCTGCATGTTTCCTCTTTTACACCCTCCTGGATTTAAGATCAGATATCTCAGGGTTTGGGAGATTATTTGTGCTGGTTTGGAGGAATTATTTATTATTTTTAGAAGATTCCAGCTCATAATCCAGGCCTTTAAGTCCTAAAGTCTGACTGTTTATTAGTAAAACTCTGTAAAATATCACCTAAATGTCTCATGATTGTAACTCTCCTGTTGTCTTCATTTAAGGGTACCAAAAAATATTGTTTCCTTGTCTGAAAAAAATCCAAAAATTCAGCAAAAAAATTTCTCAAATTTATAAAAATTTGCAAAATCTTCAGGAAGAAAATTCCTTAAAATTTTCACTTAAAAGTTTTTTTTTTCCAAATCCCCAAATTTGGCAAGACATAAAAATTTAAAAAATAAAAATTGTAAATATTTTCAAAAAATGAATAAAAATCTTCCAAAAAAATCCTAAAAATATCTAAAGTGATTTCATATATATCAGTAGAACTTCTAATATTTTCTTTAAGAACGTTTGGAAAAAAAAATCAACCAAAATCCAGCGAAATTCGCTGGATTTTGGTTGATTTTTTCCCAAATGTTCTTAAAGAAACTTTTTTTTTTAACATTTATTTTTTTCCATTAAAAAATATTCTAAAATTTCCCAAAAATGTTGAAAATGTGGACGTTTTCACTGTGAAAATATATATTTTTTCCCACGTTTTTCAATCTTTAAAATGGGTCGATTTGACCCGCAGGACGACACGAGGGCTAAGCAGTAATCAGATTAGCTCTAACTACAACAATTTTCTGTGATGTTAAATTAAAAACTAGCATCTTCGATTGACTATATTTAATATTCAGGCCACACAGCAGGAACTCAGTGCAACAAAAGCCCTTTCATCACTAAGATTCTAGTGTTTGAGTCCTTCTCGATGTGATTTACCCTCCTTTATTTTCTAAAACACTCCTCCTCAGCATGGAGGTCACTAGTGAGGTTTTCTGTAGAAACCCTTCTTTAGATAATTTTCATGCTTGAATGTTCCTCTTGTTCATACTTCATGCAGTCAGCCAGTGTTTTGGTTTATGATGCGTCTATACATGTCGTCTCCTCAATACTTTTCGCTCTCACGCAGCCCCATGTCATCAAACTCCCACCTCAGAGCTTCACTGTCAGCACTATGTACTCACTGTGGTCGTCCTAACCAGGAGAGACACAAAAACACCACAAAGAGACACAAAATTACCACATGCATGCATAAAATTGCCACGAGAGCTTTTATGTCTCTTTTAGCTGTTTTGTGTCTCTTTGTGGCCATTTGGTGTCTTTTGTGGTTGTTTTGTGTCTCTGTAGTCATTTTGTGTGTTTTTGTGGTTGTTTTGTGTTTCTCTGTGGTTATTTTGTGTCTCTTTTTGCTTATTTTATGTCTTTTTGTTGTCGTATCGTGAAATTACTCACACACACACACCACACACACACAAAATGCCCTCATGCTTCACTGTCAGGACTACACACTCACTGTAGTCGGGTTCAAACATGCTGGACTCCATCTGAGCCCCACAAATGTATTTTTCCACACTGATTTATTGGAATATTATCAGACACATGCATCATTTTGCACGCAGCCTCTGACGGGGTAAAATATTAAAGGTGATCTGTGTTCATCTTTCAGCCTCCTGTTGACACGAATTCTCCCCTAAATCAGCCGAGCAGAGTTGTTTCCTTTCAGAAAGCAGAGACTCCAGCTGTCATTACGGATCTGTCAGATATTCAGACAGAAACATCTGCAGACACGTTGGTTTATGAATTCTCACGTTCATCACCAGACGTTTCTCCAGAATTAAAACAGACCCACGTCAGAGCAGAGCTGGGATGAAGTTTTATTCCAAGATTGTTTACTGGACACTGATTATTTACTAAAGAGCAGAAACCTTAAATTAATTCAGTTATTAACATGAAATAAGAACCCGATCCTTACAAAGTATTATGAGAAAGACCAGCATAAACAACACCAGTAAAAACTGCTCATCAAAACACACTCTAAGCTGGTTTTACACCTCACAAAACACAAATACACGTTAAAATATAAAACTATGTGATAAAATAATATAATAATATAACAAACAAAATATAAAAAAACAATGATATAAAATAAATTAAATGAAATGAAGGCAATAAACACCTTAAATGCTAAAAATAACATTAAACAATTAAATAAATTAAAATTAAATAAAAAAAATGAAATCAAAAGTTATTCTTTCACATGCCTTAAATGAAACCTAATATATAATTACATCAATTAACCTAAAAGTAATTAGTATGTGTGTTCCAAGTTAAAAAAAATCTAATAAAATGTTCAGTAGAAATAAAATACACACATCTCCCAGATCTCTTTTTAAAAACAAAAACTAAATATTAAGCTGTTATGACTGAACTATTTCTGACCAAATGATCGAAACTGGAGCTGAAAAAAAGCAAATATAAGGTTTTATCCAAAAAAAATTAAGAGAAAATTTCACAAATAATGAAAAAAAAGTAAATTCAGGTCGTAAATAATTGTGTGTGTTTATGGTAATTTTGTGTCTCTTACTCAGTAGTCAGTTTGTGTCTGTCATGGTTAGGACTGCCACAGTAAATGTAAAGTCCTGACAGTGAAGCACCCAAACATTTTGCATGTTTGTGTGGTGGTTTGTTGTCTCTTTGTGGTCAGTTTGTGTCTCTTTGTGGTAAACTTGTGTCTCTTTGTGGTAAGTTTGTGTCTCTTTGTGGTTGGTTTGTGTCTGTTGTGTCCAGGACTGCAGCAGTGAATGCATAGTCCTTACAGTGAAGCACGGAGACATTTTTGTATGTTTCCATGGTACTTTCTTGTCTCTTTGTGGTAATTTTGTGTCTCTTTGGTTGGTTTGTGTCCTCTGTGGCAAGGACTACCACAGTGTATGCATATTCCTGACAGTGAGGTGGGAGTGTGATGATATGGCCTGGTATTTATGGTAATCTTGTGTCTCTTTGTGGTAATTTTGTGTTTTTTTTGTGGCCAGTTTGTGCCTCTCATGGCTAGGACTGCCACAGTGAATGCATAGTCCTGACAGTGAACCACAGGGGCATTTTGTGTGTCTGAGTGGTAGTTTCTTGCTTTTTTGTGGTAATGATGTGTCTCTTTGTGGTACTTTTGTGTCTCTATGTAGCCGGTCTGTGGCTCACCTCAAGCGAGTGTTGTGATTGGCCGTCAGACATCAGCACGGCTCGGGTCAAAGGTTGGGCATCCAAACAGCCTCTTCTAAGTTTCGGCTTGGTGTTGAAGTTTCTCGTCTAAGTGAATCTTGTGATCCTCCAGCTGATCCTCCAGGTCTCTCTCCCGTCGGTAACCTTGCAGCGAGGTCAGCGGCGGCTCACTTTAATTACAGTCCTGCAGCGTCTGCAGGGACGAGCGCCGGAGTCACGCCACAAACAGGATGATGCTGAGCTCGTTTCACGCCGGCGTCTCGTGTGGCGAAGATGCGGCTTTGCTTCGTACGGATGATGAAGATCAGACACAAACAGTCAGTGTTGAACATGAAGGTGATCAGAGGACGACGAGCTGCAACAACCTTAAAGAACATGAAGCTAAATGGGATTAGAGGAGTGGAGCTGACTTCTCCACGCTCCTCCATCATTCATGAGGAGCAGCGACCTCTGACCTCCACCACCAACCCTCCTGACCTCAGCGCTCAACTCTCATTATTAGATTTAAATCAGTTTTCTCAGCCTGAAACTGTTTGACCGGTCAGACTGCCGTAAATCATTTAGAGTCCGCTGAAGGTGAAGAAGTTCTATTTGTTGACGTGTCAATACTGAGCTGGAGGGAAAAAAGGAGACCGAGAGGAAAATCAAAGCTACTGGATGAATCAAATAAATGCAGCATGACTTGTGCAAAATAATTTTTTAAATGTCCAAAATAAATACATTTGTCCAAATTTATTGAAAAAAGTCACCAAAATTACAAAAAATTGACTGAAATATTTGAAAAAAAGTCCCCAAAATGACTCAAAATTTGTCTTAGATGACTTAAACTTGTCGAAAACTTGTTGTAAAATGTCTGAAATGACTCAAAAAAACTGACTATAATGTTTGAAAAAAGTGAACAGAATTACTCAGAATTTGTGTGCAATGACTTAAACTTGTCTAAAATCATAATGAGAGTAAAATTCAATCTACTGGATGAATAAATAAATGCAGCTTGGCTCAGAAACAGTGAACAGAGGAGAAAACTGTTGGAGATACATTCAGCATGGTGAAACATCTTTCTACTGATGATGAGCAAAGGAGAGAGTATAAGTGAAAAACACTTTCAATTGGTAGATTTCAAGGAGTTTCTGTTGCAGCTGTATCTGTGTGCAAAATAGGAAAATTCTTTAAAAAGCATGTTTTGTTGTGTTCACATAAAATAATGCATTTACTGAAACTAAAACTACGTACCAGTTTTGTGAGTCAGTGTAGAAATGAAGCATTGAAATGGCCGCTCAGGTGCTCAACGATACAAACACCAACATTAACTGCAAAATAATGGAATAAATTGCAACAAAAATAAAAATCAACACGAAGCGCACAAATAAAATGTGTGAAATAACCGCTCTGCTGCGAGAACAAATGAGTCTGCCTGTGACATTTAGTGAGCAGCGGCTTCTACCCGACAACAGGCGAGTCATCAGCGAGCTGATTTACTGTCGTCCAAAGTTTTTACAGTGCGACATAAAAACACGCTAAGGTCATGTTTTATTTATTTGTTCCATCATAATTAGCAATTTAAATAAGCGCGCTACATTCAGGAGAGCGATTACGTTGAATCCTCCCGCTGGGAGTCGTCAGGCTGCGTACAGAGGTTCAAGCTGAGGTCTGCGGCCCTGCAGGAGGCCGATGTGTTTCTCTTTCACTTGTATTGATTCTCCTGTTAAAGAACTTTAGGACAGACATCGATGACAGAAACTCTAAAAGTCACTTGTTAACTTGAATGTTGCTGCAGCTGAAACCATTCTTTAATGAAGAAGTCTGAAATAAAGATCGAAAGCTCAGGTTAGTTCAGAGTTTCTAGAATGAGAAGAAACATGGCGTCAGATGAGCAACTGCTCTGGAATGACATCCACTGCTGCCGTTTTTAAAATTCAGAAAAAATCCAGCGTCTTCGTTTGGTCCTCCTGCTTCACGTTTGTCCCTCCAAGTTTCCTGGAGCTGTACAGACCTGTGAACAAGACTCGACTTCATTTGAACTAACTTGACTCATCTCCACTAGATTTGACTCAACTTGACTCGATTTGACTCCACCAGCCTCAGCTTAACTTAAGCTGACTTGACTCCATCAGACTAGACTCCACTTGACAGGACTCGACTCCAGCCAACTCGACTCATCTTAAACTGACTTGACTTGATTCCACCAGACTCTACTTGGCTCCATTAGACATTTGATTCTACTGGACTTGAGCAGCCTTGTCTTGAATCTAGGAGACTTGATTCAACTTGCCTCAGTCAGGTTTGATTTCGCTTGAACTGACGTGAGTGAACTTGAACTGACTCGATCATACTTCATCAGATTTGACTCGACTCAAACAGCCTTGACTTGAATCTATTAGACTCAACTCAACTTGCTTCTGTCAGACTGGACTCCACTTGAACTGACTCAACGCCACCAGACTCAACTTAATTTAAAGTGTTTCGACTTCATAAGAATCTAATTCTACTTACATCCACCAGACTTGTCTTGATTTTACCCAACTTAAACTAACATAACTCGACTCCTTCAGATTCGACTCGACTCAAACAGCCTTTATTTGAATCTTTTAGCCTAAACTCAGACTCCACTCCAATTGAACTTTCTTGACTAGACTGGAATTGACTCGACTCCACCGTTTTCCCGAGTCCAACTCCGACTCATGACCGAACTGTGACGTCGCAGTTTCAGAGCCACTTTAGCTGCTGCTACATGAATCTAACTGAACTCTGCTGATGAATATTTAACTTTAATTTCACTTTAGCAGCATCGTGTTTGAGCTAAAACACGAGTGACGTGAGCTGCTGCTCTTCCATTTTAATGACAAACAAACACTGCAGCTCTGCAGACAAAACACTCGATTTAAACATTAATGCCGCTGCAGATGTATATCCAGAGGAGGGAAATGGGGCAGAAACCTGAAGGAGGAGCCGCTCAGGTTTGGAAAAACTGCAGTAAGTGCTCCGACGAACAAAGTGTCCATACATAATGCAGAAACAGCCATTTCTGATCTGTGAGTGTGACGGACAGACAGACAGCAGGGAGACGGATCACCTCATTATTACCATTATTAAAGAATAAAAACCAACAGGGAGCTTTGAAAGAGCAGCACAGTCACATTTTGGAGGCATTGAACCTTTAAAAGCAGCAGAAGTGGAACACCTGAAGTTCTGATGACGCTTTTAGATACGAGTCACATCAACTCAGCTGCAGGATCTTAATTATCCCCTCTGGACCAAAAGTTGGACACATTCAGTTGATTAAAAGCTACTTTTAATCACTTGATGGACGAGTGTCTGAATCCATATCAGTCATATCTGGCTGGAGTTTGTCCGTCCCGATGCTTCTTCGCTGTGTTTCCTCTGATTGTGGAGTTTTTGCTGCACTGCGGCTTGTTTTTCTCTTTCCTCACTGGTGTCTTTTATGTTATGTTATACATGAATTTAATCTAAATGAATCTGCACTCTTGGCTCCAACATTCCTCCCTGGTGCCACAATTAAAATACTACTAATAATATGAAGAAGAATAGGAAATAATCAAGCTGAAACTGCAGAGATTCAGGGAGTCTTATGAAACGAGCTTTATTTACAACTTGGATGCTCACGGAGAAACTTCCTGGAGCACCTGTGACCCTTTAAACTACATCCAGTGTACAGAAATTGTGTTTAAAAAATGACTTTAACGGAGCTTGAGTTTATGAACAGGGCCAATAAAAGAAAGTTTTCAAAAACATTAAATACTAGTGACTGAATAATTGATGACTTTGCTTTTCTTGTTCACAAAAACTGGCTAACAAGGGAGGAAGGTAATGTTTGCTAACCAGACATGGCAACAAACCAAGATAAGCAAGTAAACATTGCTAGCGTAGCGTATGTCTCCATAAAGCTTTGACTGGTGAAGCACAGACAACAGTTGTTGGATGAACAGTCTCTGACATCTCAGCTGCTGAAGCTGGAACTCCGTCAGAGGAGTCATAGGAGTCTTGGTGGCCCCCTCACTAGTCTCTCAGGTCTTGAGGACATCCTGCTCTAGTCAGATTTATTCATGTTCCATCTTCCTTCCATTTCTTAATGATGGATTTAACTGGACTCCAGGAAATCTTCAGGAACTTGGACATGTTCTTGTATCGTCCCGACTGATGCTTTTCAACAACCTTTTCTCAGAGTTTCTTGGAGTGTTCTTTAGTCTTCATGGTGTAGTTCGTACCAGGAGAACTGATCCACCAGAGACTGGACCTTCCAGATCCAGGAGTCTTTGTGCTGCAATCATTGAGACGCATTCACTGACCTCAGATCATCTTTATTTTACTAACTGTTGACTTCTAGAACCAACTGGTTGCACCTTAGTTCGATTAGTTGAGTCACTTATAAAGTCACTGACTTTACATTTTATATATTTAATTATTTGACATTACCTACCTGAAACCTGTTTCACTCTGACATGGAGTCTTTTTTGTTGTAAGACTTTTGACATGATCTACGTTTGATGGTCTCTGCAGCCACTCTTGCATTTCTTGGACATTTTGGAGCTACGACGCTACGATAGCAGGTAACCACTATGTTGGAACAGACAGGAAACCCAGTAATGAACCTCACTATCGCCAACATATTTAACAGTGTTGGAATATCACTCCAGCAGCAGCAGAGAGGTGGGCTGAGGATAAACTCTTTGTTTGGTTCAAACTTTCCTAAATTTCCCTGAAACAAAGAGCAGAAATAAAAGTGGGAGGAGGGAGTCCATGTGGCTCTGATGTAATATTGATGACCTCCTCCTCTCCTGACGACCTCCGTTTGGTCGTCTCATGTTTTATCAAATATTCATGAAGCCCTGCGTCCCCTCGCCCTCCTCCCTCAGATCCCATAATGCATCTGTAATGTTGTGTCAGGTGAGGCATGATGGGAGAGGGGATGATGGAGTGGAGCTCCTGGAGGGATGGAGGAGGGTAATTTCTGATCACAGGCAGCTTTTTCTGTCTTTTCTTCTCTCGGTTTTTAAAATTGTAGAAGTTTCAGGAGCCCAGAGCTGCTTTTATTCTCTCCGTTTCTCTGTTTTCACTTTTCAGGTTTTTCTATAGCCGTCTTTTACTGCAAGACACTTGAAGAAAAACTCATCCAAACTAAACTAGGAAACACGTTTCCTACAACGACCAATGAGAATGTTTCCAAACGAGTAAGACATGAGGAAACATCTGGATTTTTTGCACGTTGTTTCCGTCACCAGATTATGTTTTGTTATTGTCACAATCAGTAAAGTTTGCTAATGAATTATTTGGCAAGTCGTAGATACCGTATGTTGTATTCAAGTGAATATTTGTACTACTTGGTTCCTTTTGTTTTCATCTCAATGTGATGGTTTGGGTTGTGTTCTGTTTATTTCCTGTTTTATTTTGACATTTCCTGAATTCGTGTGAAGAACAGGCAACAGTTGCATGGACAGATTCTCCCATCTCAGCTGCTGAAACTTGGAGGAATCATAGGTGTCTTGGTGGCCTCCCTCACTAGTCTCTTTCTTGTTACTCCTTCAGAGGAGTCATAGGTGTCTTGGTGGCCTCCCTCACTAGTCTCTTTCTTGTTACTCCTTCAGAGGAGTCATAGGTGTCTTGGTGGCCTCCCTCACTAGTCTCTTTCTTGTTACTCCTTCAGAGGAGTCATAGGTGTCTTGGTGGCCTCCCTCACTAGTCTTTTTCCTGCTTGGTGACTCAGTTTTAGATGTTGCGTGTTTTCATTGCTATGAAATAATCTTAGGTTGTTTGCTGTTTATTTCCTCTTTTATTTTGACATTTCCTCTTGTCTTTACTTCATGTCTTATAGCAGCTGAAGCATTTAGTTTTCTTTCTAATTCACTTATTTCCTGCTGTAACCTGTTGCCTTGTTTAAAACCACTTGTGTTCTATTTATGGAAGTACTTTGAGAGTATTTTGTGTGTTTAAATACTCTGCGAATGATTCTGATTCTGACTTGTGCCTGGCAGACAGAGCTGAGGGTAACACCTGTACCACAGTAACACAGTCCTGGTAAAACACTCGACTTATTTATGAATATTTATGATGGAGCTCAACCTAAACACCAACACCCACCTGTTTATGTGTAATTTTTCAGGATCAAACCGGCGCTGTGTGAAAATAAAACCCTTTTGGTGAGACACAATGAACATTAATTTTTTTTTATAATTTGAATAACCCTCGTGTCATCCTGCAGGTCAAAATTGATCCGTTTTAAAGTTTGAAAATGTGGGGAATAAATTTATTTTCACAGTGAAACTTCTGATGTCCACATTCAACATTTTTGGGAAATCTTTGAATATTTTTTGGTGGAATAAAGAAATGTTGAAAATGTTTCTTAAGAACATTCACAAAAAAATCAACCAAAATCCAGCGAATTTTGCTGGATTTTGGTTGATTTTTATGTGAATGTTCTTAAAGAAAATATTAGAAGTTTTACTGACACATATGTAATCACTTTCGATATTTTTAGGTTTTTTGGGAAGATTTTTAATCATTTTTTGAAAATATTTACAGGAATTTTCTCGCCAAATTTGGGGGATTTAAAAAAAAATTCAACTGAAAGGCATTATTGGAATTTTCTTCCTGACGGTTTTGCAAATTATCAGAAATTTGGGGAATTTTTTTGCTGAATTTTTGGATTTTTTTCAGACAAGGAAACAATATTTTTGGTGCCTGTAAATGAGGACAACAGGAGGGTTAAGTAGAAGTTTAGACAGAAGTTCTTGTTGCTGCATCATCCTCCTGTCTCCGCCTCCCGTTGTGTTCTTATTTATCACCATCACTGATATCTCTCACCTCACTCCCCCTGGCCTCCCCCGAGCCTCACCTGCCTCCCCCTTCACCTGTTCCTCCCCCTCATTAACACCGAGCCCTGACGGATGTCGAGGTGAGGCCCGACTCGCCCCTCAGCGTCGCTCTTGCCCCTGTTGCTCGGTGCAGGAAACCCCTCACCTCTCGGCGGGGGTGGCAGTCGGAGCGGCCTTTCGGTTCCCCCGCCATCTGCCGCCTCGCCGCGACCCGAGGTGATGATGGGAGGAAGACCTGCTGCTGCATTCAGGGCCCACCGGGAGGGTCGTACAGGGGAAACACGAGGCGGTGTTCAGATGGTCGGAGCTGCAGGGAACGAGGCCGTAAATACCGACGCAGACGGATGGACTCGATCAGGGGAGTCAAACTCATTTTAGTTCAGGGGCCACATTCAGCCCAATTTCATCTCAACTGGGCCTAAAATAACCTAGAAATAACCACAGCTCCAAATTGTTCCTTTGTTTTAGTGCAAAAATGTTTATCTTTTTACAAAACATTATGAACAACCAGAAAAGAAAACTAAATTCAGTTTCAACAACATCATGCCTCAGTTTATTATTTATAGAATAGAATAGAATAGAATATTCTTTATTGTTGTTATACAATGTATAACGAGATTGCATTATGCATTACAACGTACAGACCACAGAGACACAAAACATTTAGTCACAGGTACCTGGAACTGAATGATTTTAGGATCAAAATGACAAAAGTCAGATGAAAAAAAGACAAAACACAACAAAAACAAGACAAAACATTAAAACAATACGCCAAATGACAAAAATGAGACACAAAATGACAAAAGCGATAAACAAAATGACAAAAAATTAGACAAACAACACGAAACTAAACAAAAAAAGAGACAAAAAATTAGACTAAAGTTATAAAGAGACAAACAAGCGAGACAAAAAAAACCCACAAAACGATGCTCAAACCAATGAATAAAGCAAAACAACAAATGATAAAAATAAGACAAAAAACACAAGTGACATGTATTTTGTAGCATTAAGACGTGTTGTATGTTCAGTGTGTTACATATGCTGTATGTTCACTTTGTTGTATGTGCAGTGTGTTGTATGTTCAGAATGTTGCATGTTTTGAGTTGTATGTTCAGTTCATTGTATGTTCAGCGTGTTGTATGTTTTGTGTTGTATGTTTGGCATGTTGTATGTTCAGCGTGTTGTATGTTCAGCGTGTTGTATGTTTTGTGTTGTATGTTTGGCATGTATGTTCAGCGTGTTGTATGTTCAGCGTGTTGTATGTTTTGTGTTGTATGTTTGGCGTGTTGTATGTTCAGTGTGTTGTATGTTCAGCGTGTTGTATGTTTTGTGTTGTATGTTTGGCGTGTCGTATGTTCAGCGTGTTGTATGTTTTGTGTTGTATGTTTGGCATGTTGTATGTTCAGCGTGTTGTATGTTCAGCGTGTTGTATGTTTTGTGTTGTATGTTCAGCGTGTTGTATGTTTGGCATGTTGTATGTTCAGCGTGTTGTATGTTTTGTGTTGTATGTTTGGCGTGTTGTATGTTTTGTGTTGTATGTTTGGCGTGTTGTATGTTCAGCGTGTTGTATGTTTTGTGTCGTATGTTCAGCGTGTTGTATGTTTTGTGTTGTATGTTTGGCGTGTCGTATGTTCAGCGTGTTGTATGTTTTGTGTTGTATGTTTGGCGTGTCGTATGTTCAGCGTGTTGTATGTTTTGTGTTGTATGTTTGGCATGTTGTATGTTCAGCGTGTTGTATGTTTTGTGTTGTATGTTTTGTGTCGTATGTTCAGCGTGTTGTCTATGTTTTGTGTTGCATGTCCATCGTTGTGTATGTTAAATCACCATATGTTTTGTATGTTTAGCATGCTGCATGTTTTGTGCGTTTAGTTTGGCGTGTTGTACTTTACATGTTGTGTGTTTCCAGACTCTCTCTCTCTCGGCGTTTAGAAGCAGCTCTTCTCGCTGCTGATGATACTGATGATGATGAGGATGATGATGATGATGCAGAAGACCACACAGTCATTATCATTCACTTCACTCCCACAATCCTCTGCTCCAACTCCAATTAACGTGTGATTGTATGCTTGGCATGGAAAACATAATTAACAACCTGCGTCTCTGCCAACCTAAGCAGCCAACACGCTATTTGTGCGGCGCGTCGATCTGAACGCAGGAAAAGCAAACGCAACAGCAGCAGCAACAACAACAACAACAACAACAACTCCGTGTTCTGGGTTCAGAGGCAGAGCGGCGGCTCGGCGTCCCGCGAGGGAAACCGCCGTTCACCGTAATGGCGGCGGCGGCTCGGAGCTCTTCTCTCTGATGGACTGCAGGCTGCTGGGGGACGGCGCTTTGTGGCGTGGACAAGAGGAATTATGGGAGAGCACGCCAAGAGAGGCCCGGGGGGGAACCGTGGATCTATGTGTGTGTGCTGTTAATTTGGTCTTTTAAAACACACACCGAAGGATATCTGTGAATCACAAACACAAATGTGCTCGTCGGACTGCATGAAGAGAAGTGAACGGTTCCAACACGCAACACTGACATACATGATGAACAGTTGCCTGATGAACCGAACACCAGGTCAAGAAGTCCGTCTCTATTTCTGCCGCTACGCAAAAGTTTCTGATTTGGACAAAAAAATAGAGTTTACTAAAAAAAAAAAAATCACATTTATGAGCTGATTTCTTTCTTGATCTTACTGCACAAGATGATTTTACCTCAAACATATTATAGCACAAAAACTCCAACTTCATAGTTTTAATAATGATGACGTGATATTTTTAGTGCTTAGTTTTGTATTAAACATAATACTTAAAAATGCTTTGTAAAAATTGTCATATTATGTGCGTCATAGTTAAAATTAATGGACAAATTATATTTAGGTTTAGCGAAATTTAAAATTATACCTCAGGCTAAACTGAGTGTAGCTTTAACTTATTCCCTTCTATCAGATTGAAACATGAAATGCTCCAAAATAATCTCTGTAAGATATACTTTATCAGGTAAACTAATGTTTTTAATTGTTTAATAATTACTGACAATTAACCAGAATGTTTTAGCTTCTAACTGTGTTAGCTGACATTAGCCAGAATATTTTAGCTTTAAAACTGAAATGTTGGCTAACATTAGCCAGAATATATTAGCTTTAGCTGCTGCTGGTGAGCCTCATAGGCCCACAACTACATTTCCTGCAAACTGCTTTAAGTGTTCATGTTGAAAACATAAACACTTTATGACCGTTTCTGTCTAAAGTGAACAAACCTCACATAAAAGCTTAATTGGAGGATTTTTACATTTGCAGAGCGCTTTTCTATAGCATACATACTGCTTGCACACTAGATAATAATGGAAATATATATTATTATTTTACCTGTTCATTGTGGTCTAACCTAAATAAATAATTCTCACCCTGAGATAACAAGAAACTGTTTCTAAACTCTTAACCTCAGCTGTTTATTCCTGCAAACACAGAATCTCTACATCTGATCTCAGGCATCATATTTGTTGTGCTGTTTGCTTCTCAACATGTGTTTGTGTTTCCGTCAGTCCAAAGTGGATCCAATCCTACCACAGGATCACATCAGCTTCATACAAACAGATGAATCTCTGGAAACCCCTGAAAGTGAAATGGGTTTTCAGTGTACGGCAGCAGTGAAACACGTGTGCGAACAACCTGACAAACATGATTACTGCATGCGTGTGCGTGTCGGTGTGTATCCATCATGTCCGAGTGTGAGAACAGCCGCTGAGTGTTTGTAGATTCAGCAGAAAGCGGCTGCAGCTTCTTCTTCTTCTTCCATTTTTATTTATCGGGTGGCGGCGAGTCGCTGCTGCTTATTTACAGCAGATTGTTTCTCCAGATGTTTTACAGGGAGAGAAATCCCCAAACACACACTCTGGTCTCTGTCCAGATGGAAGTCATTCTTTATAAGACTCTATAATCCTTCTCTCAGTGAGAGGAAACAGAGGAAGGTGAAGTGAAGCATCTCCTCCTCCTCCTCCTCCTCCTCCTCGTGTCGCTGACGTTCTCCAGTCGTGTCTTTTCAGGCCAACACTTGGCCTGATAACGGGCTGGTGGGGCGACGGTGTTACAGATAATTTAGCGTTTGAGCTTTTCAGCAGCTCAGATCAACCATCGCTTCAGGTTAACAACAACAGGGGTGAAGATAACTACGACTCCCAGGATGCATTTCAGCAAGAAATGTCAACCGCTGTATGTCCGGGGTGTCAGCAAAGCGGTTTTGTCTCTTTGAAGTTGTTTTGCGTCACATTGTAGTCATTTCATGAGTTGTTTTATGTGTTTTAGAAATTATGTTTTACATTTTAAAGACATTTTGTGTCTCTTTAAAGTCGTGTATATATATGAAGTCATTTTTTGTATTTTTGAAGTAATTTTGTCTCTTTGAAGTTGTTTTGTGCCTCTTTAAAGTCATTTTGCGTATTTTTAGTTTGCGTATTTTTGAAGTGATTTTTCATATTTTTAAAGTCATTTTGCATATTTTTGAAGTCATTTATCATATTTTTGAAGTCATTTTGTGTCTCAAGTCATTTTTCATATTTTTGAAGTCATTTAGCATATTTTTAAAGTCATTTTGCATATTTTTAAAGTCATTTTGCATATTTTTTCAGTCATTTTGCATATTTTTGAAGTCATTTTGCATATTTTTGAAGTAATTTTGTGTATTTTTGAGGTTATTGTACGTCTCCTTGAAGTCGTTCATGTGTGTTTGAAGTCATTTTGTGTATTTTTGAGGTTTATTCACTTCTCTTTGAAGTTGTTTTGGGTGTTTTTGAATTAATTTCACATCTCTTTGAAGTTGTTTTGTGTCTTTGACATGACTTCACTTTACAGACCCGATGCTCATTTATCTTTTATTTACATAATTTGGGCTAAAATGTTTTTGCAGCTTGAGTTGTGTGTAGATGCTCACTTGTTCTAGTTGTTTCTTGATGTCACACTGAATAATACAAACATTATCACTGCTTTAGCTGCTAAAATGTTGGTTTACACGTTAACATTAGTAGCTGCTGCTTTATTTCATTAATTTACTGTCGTTTTATGAGAATCATCACAACAGCTAGAAAACATTCTCTGGATTATTGAAGGAAACATGATCTCTAAGTTAAAACTGACAGCTGATTAGGAACAATTGTTTTAAATTGTTCATCTGTTCAGAAATGAGCCCCGACTTTGATTTGCAATTTGTCAAAAGAGGAAAGAAATGAAAGAGGAGCAAAACTTCAGCGTGCATAACAAAGAGATTTCATAATATTCCCAGAGCTTTTATTGGAAAAACATCCACCTCTCTCAAGTCCAAGTTTCCTGTGAGGTTTCCACAAAACAAGAGCTGATTTTTTTTAAGCTGCAGTACAATAAAAACAGCTTTGTTCTGGGTCTTTGTATCGCTGTTCCTCAGTCAGTGTGGGCGAGGGGGAGAAAAATAACAACCAAAAAGAAAGAAAGGAAATGGCAGATTGATGAAAAGCCAAACGGGTCCCAGGTTGACACGTTCTTCTTCTCTCCACAATATTAAAAACTCCCACACGTTTCGGGAGGAGGGCAGAATTAGCCTTGCCGGGACGCTCTGTAAGCCGCCGTAATGACTCATTTGTTTCATCCTGATAGATGGCTCTCCGGATGCAAGAGGACCTCGTTTAAGAGGAGCGGGTGAAGGACGCCGCCGCCGTCTTCAAAGCCGAGCAGGCCGCCGGGGGTCGCTGCGAGGGCCGAGGAGGAAAGAAAGCCTCCAAACGTGGCGCCAACGCTCACACATCTCCTCGGCGTGGTCGAGGCTTTGAAGCTGCAGCTAAACAGCGAGCAGGAGGGCAGGTGGTGCTGATGAATATTCAGCCGGGAGTCGACGCCGCTGCCAAACAAACCGCCTGTTTGCTTCTGTCACCTTCCAGATTCTGATAGACTGTTTTATTAGTCTTGACACGACAGCGAGGCGTTCGGGTACAGAAACCACCGTGGCTTGGAAAAACACACCAAATCTCTGCACGTTATAATCAGGTTTGATTTATTTGACCCTCTGAATCCCAAAACACACCGGAGGGTTTAAAAAAACACATCAAGTTGTTGGAGATCCATTCAGCATGGTGAAACATCTTTCTGCAGATAATTTCATCACTTCATTACATGGAACAATTATAGTAAATTAACTGCAAAGCACTGGATGGTTGCTTTTATTTTCAGTTTGCTTGAAATCCTCAACAAACTGTGTAAAAATGATTTTAAAAATAACACTTTTTAAGATATTTTATGACCTTACAAATCCCGTCTTTTCATAAGATGTGTCGTTTTCCTGCATTAAGTCGAAACCACATAAAGTCTGACATGCAGCTGTAAACATTCCTGTACTCTCTGATTAACCGCCAGCTTCAAACAGCCTCCTACGAGCAGATGAATCCCTGGCTGCGGTTAATATCTCCTCCAGCAGGAGTTCCCCGTTGGTCCTCGGAGAACATCTCGACTTCCCACGTCCCTCACATCCTCCGAGGGGCCGCTGGTTGCTCTGAACACCATCTGTAGAGAAAACACCTCCACTGTGGAGAGGTCGCTGCCGTGTTGTTGTCAACGGGCTGCAAATCTGCATTTATTCCCAACAGCTTCCATGTCTTCAGCTCAGATGAAGACTGCTTGAATTCACTGTTCTTGGAGAAAATCATCCAACGCCTTTTTCAGGACGGCTTTAAAAACTGCTTTAGAATGTTGATCCGACTCCCCAGACGTCGATTGCAGGTTTAAGGCTTCCATTGGGCTGCAAAAAACTGCAGTAACCTACAGCATGGAAGTTTCAAGTGTTGTTAACCCTCGTGTCGTCCAGCGGGTCACAATTGACCCGTTTTAAAGTTTGAAAATGTGGGGAAAAAATTATAATTTCACAGGGAAACTTCTGATGTCCACATTTTCAACATTTTTGGGAAATCTTTGACGATTTTTTGGTGGAAAAAAAGAAATGTTACAAATGTTTCTTAAGAACTTTCACATAAAAATCAACCAAAATCCAGCAAAATTCGCTGGATTTTGGTTGATTTTTTTGTGAATGTTCTTAAAGAAAATATTACAAGTTTTACTGATATATATGGAATCACTTTAGATATTTTTAGGGTTTTTGGGGGAAGATTTTTATTAATTTTTTGAAAATATTTGCAATTTTTATTATTTTATTTTTTGAATTTGTATTTTTTGCCAAATTTTATTTTATTTTTAAAGTAAAACTTTTAAGGGAAACTTTCAAGAAATTTTTTGAATTTTCTTCCTGAAGATTTTGCAATTTTTTTTTAAATTTGGGGAATTTTTTGCTGAATTTTTGCATTTTTTTCAGACAAGGGAACAATATTTTTTGTGCCCATAAATGAGGACAACAGGAGATTTAAGGCTTACCTGAGGTGTTGCATCCTGAGAAACGATACTCCTACACTTTAAAACAGGCAAATATAATCATTTGGTTGAAATAATAATGAGATAAAAACAACAATAAATACAACAGGTTTTTATCTGAAACGCTGATTTCCTCCTCAGACTGAGATCCGTTTATTTGGGGAACAGCGGCCTGTAAACTGTAAACTGGGATTTAACCGCGGCCAGCTGCTGAACATTAGCGCTGATGTTTTACGGTCGCTCTGTAAACCTGCGGCGTGTCGTGGAGGTGGAGGATAATTCACACTGACTGCTTTACAGTGAAGGTGGTAGCATGTGGGCCGCAGATGAACGCCAGCAGCTCGTTGGTTTGAGACTAAAACACATCAGTGCAAATGACTGGCAGCAGCAACCTCTGGACACATCTGCACTGATTCTCTGACCGAGTGGCTTTAACCCTCGTGTCGTCCTGCGGGTCAAAATTGACCCGTTTTAAAGTTTGAAAATGTGGGAAAAATATATTTTCACAGTGAAACTTCTGATGTCCACATTTTCAAAATTTTGGGGAAATTTTTTAGCAAATTTGCAAAACCTTCAGGAAGAAAATTCCAATAATTCCTTAAAAGTTTCCCTTAAGAGTTTTATTTAAAAAAAAAAAAAATCCCCCAAATTTGGCAAGAAAATTCTTGTAAATATTTTCAAAAAATGAGTAAAAATCTTCAAAAAGATCCTAAAAATATCTAAAGTGATTCCATATATATCAGTAAAATTTCTAATGTTTTCTTTAAGAACATTCACAAAAAAGAAACATTAAGAAACATTTTTAACATTTCTTTTTTCCACCAAAAAATGTTCAAAGATTTCCCAAAAATGTTGAAAATGTGGACATCAGAAGTTTCACTGTGAACATTTTTTTTTCTCCACATTTTCAAACTTTAAAACGGGTCAATTTGACCTGCAGGGCAACAGGAGGGTTAAGAACATTGATTAAAAAAAAAATTTTGGTTGATTTTGGTTGATTTTTTTCTGAATATTCTTAAGAAAATATGAGTTTTACTGATATAAATATGTAATCCCTAGATATTTTTAGGATTTTTTTTGGAAGATTTTTCTCATTTTTTTGAAAATATTTACAAGAATCTTCTTGCCAAATTTGGGGGATTTTTTTTAAAAATAAAACTTTAAGGAATTATTGGAATTTTCTGAAGTTTTGCAAGTTTTCTGAAATTTTAGGGATTTTTTAGCTGCATCTTTGTATTTTTTCAGACAAGGAAACAATATTTTTTGGTGCCTGTAAATGACGACAACAGGAGCCTTAAAAACCACAGTAAAATCCTGATATCACATTCTGCAGCTGGAAGCAGACACCAAATGTCAAACACCTGAACACGTCCCTGATAGTTGTAGAAAAGAAACATTCAACACAGTTATCGCTTTGCTTCTTGCAGTGGAACGACAATACGTTTGCAGATAATAAAATGCCAAAATAATGTACAAAAAAAGTTTAGTCGAGGTGGAAATAAAGTGCAGGGGGAAGAGAATAAAGCCTCGTTCAGGTGGGATTAACGTCCACTTAGAGGTCTGAGGAAAGACGTTCAGAAATCCCCTGAGAAAAATCACATTTTTAGGATTCACGGTAATCCAGTGATGGTTTTCTGTACATCCAGCAGCTGCTCATAGAGTTCAGCTGCTTAAGAGTACCTTTAAAACTCAACAAATCCCGCTTAAAAACATCAGCACATGCATTTTACTGAATTATTTTGTAAGAAGCCTTTAAAATACCTAAAATTCCCCAAGAAGACACACAAATGACGAGCTCTGTATTTACAGTAGGGCTGCAAAAAAAACACTTATTGTGTTAATTGTGGATTATTATGGGTCAGAAAATTTCCTTGAATGGCTGGTGATTTGAACTCATCTTGTCAGCCAGTATTTTGGTTTATCCATCTATAAATATCATTTCCTCAACACCTTTTGCCCTCATATAGCCTCATATCCTCACACTCCTACCTCTGTGGTTTACTGTTAGGTCTATACATTCACTGTGGTAGTCCTGGTCAGGAAAGAAACAAAACATCAATAAAGAGACAGAAAATGAGCATAAACATGCCCAAAACATCCACAAAGACACAGAAAACAACCAGAAAGAGACAGAATGCGTCCACACAGACACAAAAAATGACGATAAAGAGACACAAAATGATCAAAAGGATACAGAAAATGACCACAAAGACTCACAACATGATGAAAAATTCAGACAAAACAACCACAGAGACACAAAACAACTCCAAAGACACACACGATTACCACAAAGACCCACAAACTGCCTCCGTTCTTCACTGTCAGTCTATGCATCCACTGTGGTAGTCCTGGTCAGGTTCACACCAAACATCCTGGACTCCATCTGAGCCCAACAGATTCATTTATCCAAAGAATGTTCTCCAACATCCTGGATCCTTTTCTATCTTTCTCACAATCGAATTTTTCACTTCCTCTGTTCAGTTCTTTTCCATGTGGAGCCATGATGCAGACATAGATAGACACAGTTCATAGGTCCACAACTGAGAATGTTCTGCTGTTCACAGCTCATTTTAGAACCACGTTCATGCAGTCAGACTGATTGGAAATCACAGCTGGATTCAGTTTTGTTTCAGTGATCACAGCTGGATTGACTTTTGTTTGTGGTTTGTGTTAGGTTTGGATTGTTCGTCTCCTGTTCAACTTAAATGTACACATAATTCAGTTATTTAGAGGTGATACTGTTCAGAATAATTATATATTTTAGTGTACTAAAAGTTTTCCCGGGTCAGAGGTTTGTTTCTACTACTGGATCCCAGTTGAAACCAGTTAAAACCTCCTTTTGGCAAACACAGCTGATGGGAAATGTGGTTTTTCCTGTGCAGAACCATGAGCGCTGACAAGCCGCTGCTGTTAGCTGCAGATGCGTTCAGGGCCCTGCGTGTGTTGTGCAGGATTACCTGATGATAAAATAATAGGTGAGGCTGAGCTGCAGCTCATCCCGTCCACATGGCCGGTGGTGGGCTCTGATAGATGGACGCTCTGCTGTCAGGACCTCAAACCTCCTCCAGCTGTGGACGCTTACGGAGCAGAATGATCCACCGTCACTGACACTCGGCTCGGCAGCAGCGATAATCAGGCAGGAGCTGGATGGAGGTCAGAGCGTTGGGGAAACTCCACGTCTGGGTTCTCAGGGAAAAGCTGAATATTCAAACGTAAATGATCTGTTGGAACCTGGAATCCACATTTAACATGATTCCAAGAGTCCACAGCTGTTAGCAACAACGGAGGCTCCACATTCTACAGATATTTAACTATCTCCAGTCTTTTCCTCTCCTCTGCTCTTCATCAGTAGAAAGATGTTTCTCCATGCTGGATGGATCTCCAACTACCTGCTCCTCTGTTCACCGTTTCTGAGCCATGCTGCATTTATTTATTCATCCAGTAGGTTAGATTTGCCTCTCAGTGTCTCAGTGAATCAGTTGTACTGAAAAGGGAAGACGTTCTTTTTTTTGTTTGTTTTTTACAGTATCTGCTGCAAAATATTTACTTTTTGGTACATTTTTAAAAGGCAGACAATAGATGAAAGTGGTTTTAAAGAAGATCTATTCAAAGTAAAACCAAAATCTAATCAAAAACTACAATTTTGTTCACTTTCCTGATGGAATCTTACTATTCTGGCTGATAAATGGTGTCATTTTGTCAGTTTTCACAAAGAAAACACGCCGTTCAACCTGCCGGCGGATTGAGGTTAGGAGGAAACATCCACTCCAAGTCTGACTAAAAAAAAAAGACTGAAATCTTGGCATCAGCCGGAGCTACGACTTCCAGACGTATGTTCTGCCCTCTATCCAGAAAATACCAAAGCTGGAATTATTACATATGCCGATAGTCAGCACAGCTTCGACAGATAAAATCCTGCAGGCAGATCCAGTCGATCAGAACAGGATCAGAACCAGATCTCCGTGACCATGACGTCCAAACTGGCCGCCGTCCCCTCCGGGTTTCAGACGCTTGTTAATTAATTGTCTCTGCACTAACATCTGTCGTCTCTGGAGTCCCACCGCACGCTGCTGCGATTCAACATTTATACACGACTCCTTCCAGCAGCCGCACTTTTAATGATGAAGCATATGGAATACAGCCGAGCAGAAGAAGAAGAAGAAGAAGAAGGAGAAGGTTTCGTCTGCTCTCAGCTGTGAAGAGCTGCACTTCACAGAAACTAAATGTTAAAAACATGGAGCAGATCAGGAGGTGAAGGACCAGAATCCTGGTGAGGAACAAACAATCACCATGACGTATTTAAACTTCTTCTGATTATCATCATCAAAGAAGCGTGAATAGCTCTAAAATGACCATGAAACATTAGTTAAAAGACCAAATCCTGAGTCGTAACCTTATGAAAAGACACTGCTGCAGTTAAATGAATACAAATATATACAGTATGTTTAAAAAATAATAGCAGTTTGGTTCAGCTCAGCTAATGGTTCAGTTTCACATAGATTTAGTCTATGTTCTGTTATTGCAAATATTAGTTCACTTAAATTAGGAAATTCTTATGAAATGCTTAGCTTAGCTAATAGTTTAGCAGTGAAATTGATTTGTTTAAAGTTAGCTAATGGTCTGCTTTAGCATTGAAAATAGTTTATTGATGGCTAGCTAATGGTCTGGTTTAGCATTGAAAACAGTTTGTTAAAGGCTAGCTAATGGTCTGCTTTAGCATTGAAAATAGTTTATTGATGGTTAGCTAATGGTCTGGTTTAGCATTGAAAACAGTTTGTTTAAGGTTAGCTAATGGTTAAGTTAAGCAGTTAAAACAGTTTGCTACAGGTTAGCCATTTAGTTAAGGAACTGAAACAGGTTCAGGTTAGCTAATGTTTTAGCTTGTTCGTTATACCAGTTTTGTTTGGGTTAGCTTATGGTTTAGTTTACCAATTTGTTTAAGGTTAGCTGATTATTAACAGTGAGAACAGTTCACTATAGGTTAGCGAATGGTTTAGCAGCTTGTTTCAGTTTAGCTAATGGTTTAGCAGCTTGTTTTCTGGTTACGCCAATGGTTTAGTTTAGCAGCTTGTTTCTGGTTAGCTAATGGTTTAGTTTAGCAGCTTCTTTCAGGTTAGCTAATGGTTTAGTTTAGCAGCTTGTTTCAGGTTTGCTATGGTTTAGCATCTTGTTTCTGGTATGCTAATGGTTTAGTTTAGCAGCTTGTTTCAGGTTAGCTAATGGTTTAGCAGCTTGTTTCTGGTACGCTAATGGTTTAGTTTAGCAGCTTGTTTCAGGTTAGCTATAGTTTAGCAGCTTGTTTCTGGTACGCTAATGGTTTAGTTTAGCAGCTTGTTTCAGGTTAGCTAATGGTTTAGTTTAGCAGCTTGCTTCAGGTTTGCTATGGTTTAGCATCTTGTTTCTGGTTAGCTAATGGTTTAGTTTAGCAGCTTCTTTCAGGTTAGCTAATGGTTTAGCAGCTTGTTTCTGGTACGCTAATGGTTTAGTAGTTTGGTTGAAGATGGCTGGTTTCAGGTTTGCTACTTTTTAGATTTTGCAGTTAAAACTGTTTTATTTCTGTAGCTACTGGTTTAGACGTGAAGCAACAATTAGTTCAACCATTTAAATCAGCAGCTTAAATCTCCTTAAGAACAGGACGAAGATCAAAACAGCATCTGAAGGTGAAAACTACTTCAGAGGCCTCATTAGAAAGGTTCTCATGACTTTACTGATCCAGATGCTCTAGAATGACTAATTTTTTCCAAACAGAGTTCTGTAAATCTTGTCGTATTTTTATGGATCGCAGAAACCCAGAATACTGCAGCGTCAGTTTCTTCCAGCGGCTGATTGATGCTGGGAGTTTCTAAGAATGGGCTGAAAGTATGTGTGCTGCTGCAGCTTCCCTCCTGTTCGTCCTACATCTGTGCTCCTGCAGGAGTCGCCTGCAGAGACTCCGCCGGAGGAACAGATTCTTCCTCCACCTCCGCTGGCAGCCGGCCGGCCTCATCCCACCGTGTTATCGTGAGCGACGCCCCGCCGCCTCTTTATGTTTGCCCCGTTTCCCTCCAGCGAACATCGGATGTAACAAAACCAGAGGACAAAATAAGAACATTACTTTTTAAAGACGTGTCCTGAAGACGGGAGACGGTGATGCGCGCTGACAGCGGCTGCTAATTGGAGTAAATTAATTTACCTCGGGCGCCGATGTTCGCACAAAGCGCCGCTCGCCGCGTGAATAAGTGATGATCGGCAGCGGCCGTATAAGCCCCGACTTTTTGAATCATTTAACGCCGCAATCTGCTAATTAGCAGGGAGAAAAGCCAGCTTTCAGCCACAATTAAGATCGGCCTCTGTCAGTCAGGGGGGTGGGGAGGCAGAGGGAGCGCTTCATTTATTCATCCTCTGAGCAGATGCTGAGTGCAGTGGGGGTTTGGATGCAGGGATGGAGAGGGAGCTCTGGGATCTGGAGGGGGGTTGGCGTGCGGTTGGTAGGAAGTTTTCCACCAGCAGCAGCTCTCCTCGTTGGGCCTCGGAGGAGCAGCGAGGAGCAGCGAGGAGCAGCGAGGAGGGCCGCCACCAGCCCAAACAAAGACCCAACCAAAGAGCTGAAGTGTGAGGCGGAGGAGGAGGTGGGCGGCGTTTAGCGTCTCACACTGGGAGGGTGTGACACGCCGAGTGTTAACCGGTTGTACAGCCTGAAGGTCAAACACGCCGCCGCAGGTTCCTCAGGTCAAAACACCGCCGCCGCCTGGCAGACATCCAACCCAGAAGATCCTCTGGAAACGTCCTCGTCACCGCAGCAGCTGGTGGAAGGTCTGACTTTTAGAGAAGTTTACTGTTATTAACCCTCTGGTTAACGGCAGGTTTCTTTTAACTCTCCTGTTGTCCTCATTTACGGGTACTAAAAAATATTGTTTCCTTGTCTGAAAAAAATCCAAAAATTCAGCAAAAAAATTCCCCAAATTTCAGAAAATTTCCTAAACCTTCAGGAAGAAAATTCCAATAATTCCTTAAAAGTATTATTTCAAAAAATGTTTAAGAAACGTTCTTTTTTTCCACCAAAAAATATTCAAAAATTTCCCAAAAATGTTGAAAATGTGGACATCAGAAGTTTCACTGTGAAAATGTTTTTGCACATTTTCAAACTTTAAATGGGTCAATTTTGACCCGCAGGACGACACGAGGGTTAAAGAAAATATTAGAAATTTTACTGATATTTTTTTTTATACATATACTCTAGATATTTTTATGATTTATTTGGAAGATTTTTACTAATTTTTTGGAAAATATTTACAAGAATTTTCTTGCCAAATTTGGGGGATTTTTTTTTTTTTTTAAAAAATAGATTCTTTAAGAGAAACTTTTAAGGAATTATTGGAATTTTCTTTGGGGAATTTGGGGATTTTTTTTGCTGAGTTTTTGGATTTTTTTCAGACGAGGAAACAATATTTTTTGGTGGCCGTTAATGAGGACAACAGGAGGGTTAAGAAGACGACGGCAGTAAAGCGTCGGACGCTGCTGTAAATAAACGGCGTCGTAAATCAGCGTACAGTGGATGGAGGGTTCAGGGATCTCCGCCCGACATCGCCTCGGCCTCATTACGACACGCAGCGCCGGCTTTCCTGGCGACCCGGTCAATTTATTCACGCTCAGGCCCGCCGAGTCCTGCCCCGGACATCCGGCGCCGAGCATTATCACTGCTCAGCACCGACACTTGGAAATGAGCGGCGGGCCGGAGGTGATGAATATGTTAAAACGGGAAGCCCCGAGGATTTATGTCCGACACGGAGCTGTGAATGTATGCATGGAGGGCCGGTGTTTATGCAGAACAACCCACCGCTGATTATTTATCGACTCCAGGAAGTCCCAACCTGCAGGACAAACAGTCCACAAAAGTAAAGTCCTGCAGTGGAAAACTAAAAAATAAAAGATCCAAGTAATGGCCTGAGATTATTAATCCTGTTTAACCTTTTCATGCATGAATTATTCAAAAATAAGTTTGTTTTATTATTATTATTATTATTATTATTATTATTATTATTATTATTATTATTATTACTATAGAAATATTATTATTATTATTTATTAGAAATAAATCAAATGTCTAAAAAAAAATCTGATTCATATTGTTAAACAAAAACTTTACCTAAATAATTTGATAAAGAAATAATTCAAAAATGAATATCAAAATGATTAAAATGTATTTATAAAATGTCTAAAAAATATGTAATAAAAAATAATTGACGATTAATAAAATGTCTAAAAAATATCACTCATTTTAATAAAATGTCACATCATATAATAAATTATCTCAAAGAAATGTCAAAATGGTTGAAATATTTTTTACATTTCTTTAAAAAAAGAAATTAATCAAATGTCTAAAAAATGTCTGTCTCATATTATTACATAAACACATTAATTAAATAATTAAACAAATTGATCAATCAAAATAAATCTCAAAATTATTCAAATGTATTTATAAAATGTGAAAAAAATATCAAAATAATTCATGATTATTAAAACATCTAAAAGATAAATAAAATGTGTAGTTAGATGGTTAAAATATTTAGTAAATATTGAAATTATTAAATATTCATAAAATGTCAGACTCATATCAATAAAATATCACAAAAATAATACTTTATCCCAAAAAAGATCAAAATGGTTAAAAATTTCATAAAATGTACAATAAAAATTCAAAAATAAATATCAAAATAATTAAAATCTATTGATAAAATGTCTGCAAAATATATATAATAAAATAACTGATGATAAATAAAATGTCTGAAAAAATTTTCATCTTCTAGTGGTTGATCAGTCGTTATTTTTGTCCACAACCCAAAGATCTTCGGTTTCCTGCAACATAGGAGGAAAGAAATCAGACAATATTTACACAGAAGAAGCCGCAGTGACAGAATGCAGAAGTTTTTTCGATATAAAACTGCTGAAGATCAGTTTAACAGTGGAATCGATGAAGAGTTTCAGCTCCGGGAGGTTCTTCTGCTCAGGTTTAAACTGAGAATCCTCTTTTATCTGCTGCTCTGGACCAGAGCCAGACTAACGTGGAAGTATGAAGGTGTCAGTCAGACTCCTGATCCCGGCGTTCCTGGATGGTTCTCTGTTGGTTTGGCAAACGCCGGCTCCCCCCCTCCCCTTCCTTCAGAGCTCTTTCACTTTGATCTGAAAGTCTTTGCAGCCTCATTGACTGTAATGAGATCTGGAGAATCCGTGAGGACGGCGGGGATTTGACGCCGAGCCGAAAAACTCCGGCCGGGGAATCGGCGGCGGGCACAAACAAAATCGAAAGAGGAGCGAGGAGGAGGAGGAGGAAGATCTCAGATGGCTTGGCAGGCGGTTTGCCTTCACCCCTCCCTCCCCCTCCTCCATCCTGCCGTTAATTTCCCCAACGTCGGCGCTCGGGGCTGGAGGGGGAGCCGAGGCTGGCACCGAGGCTGCTGGATGTTTCTGCGGCGGCTCCCCAGACGAGGAGGCGGCGCTTCTGTAATCTCACCAGCTGACTGCCGTCCAGTCCATTAATCAGCCAGTCAAGGTCTGAGCGGCCCGGCGGACCTGAACGCACCCCGAGGTGGAGGAGGCGACCGCCGGGCCGGGTCAAGGAGACGACGTCGCACAAACCTGCCGTCCGTTAGCCAATCAGCAGCCAGAACTGGGACACGACTTCATAGAATCACAGCTTTAAAACAGCAAAACTTCTCAAGGCCTCAAGAAAACGTTTCTGTTTCCACATCACTGCACAGCTGTTCTGTCTCTTTATAGTCACTTTGTGTCTCCTAATAGTCATTATGCATCTTTTAGGTCATTCTGTGTCTTTTTGTAGTTCTTTTAGTTCATTTTGTGTCTTTTTGTAGTTCTTTTAGGTCATTTTGTGTCTTTTTGTAGTTCTTTTAGGTCATTTTCTGTCTTTTATAGTTCTTTTAGGTCATTTTGTGTCTTTTTGTAGTTCTTTTAGGTCATTTTGTTGTCATTTTACATCATTTTTTAGTAATTTTGAATCTTTTTAAAGGTATTTTGGGTGTTTTTGGAGTCATTGTGTAGTTTTGCAGTTGTTTTTCATCTCGTAGTCGTTTTGCATCTTTTTGTAGTTGTCTTATGTCTTTTTGCAGTAGTTTGGATTTTTTACAGTAGTTTTGTGTCCTTGTTGTTGTTTAAGGTCATTTTATTGTCATTTTGCATCTTTTTGTGGTAATTTGGATTTCTTATAGTTGTTTTGTATGAATTTGTAGTAATTTTCCATGTTTTTGTTGTTTTTTTGGGTGAATTTGTCATAATTTTGCACCTTTTTGGAGTCAGTTTGGGTGTTTTTGTAGTTATTATGCGTTTTTGCAGTTGTCTTACATCTCTCTGTAGTAATTTTGCATCTTTTTGTAGTTGTTTTGTGACTTTTTGTCATTGTTTTGTGTCTTTTTGTTGTCATTTTAGGTCATTTTGTTATCATTTTTGCCTCTTTGTGAGGTCATTTCGGATCTTTATGTAGTCACTGTGCGTTTCTTGAAGTTTTGTGCACCTGTGTAGTCATTTCCCATCTTTTTGTGGTCATTTTGCATCCGTTGAGTGCACATCTTGGGTCTTTTGTGGTCATTTACAATTTTTTTGCAGTTGTTTTGTGTATTTTTGCAGTAGTTTGTACTTTCTCTAGTGGTTTTTTTGTGTTTTTGGTGTTCTTTTGTGTCTTTTTTTCATCATAAACCTGAAAACATTTTCAGTGAAACACAAAAACCCTGACTGAGACTATTAAATACCAATAACATCCGGCTCTGCCTCCTTCAGGTTCTCAGTTTGGTCCCTTTAACTCTTCACCACCAACCAGGATCAATCAGCTGATCAGCAGCCACCAGCGATCAGAGGCGTCCAAAAACCTGCCTGACTGAAAACAACACAACACCCAGTCTAGTTCATCCATCAGAGTTAAAACCAAAACTATTCACACCGTTGATTAAAGGTGCTATCAGACAATGTCAGACAATTTTTAGGAGATTCTGGACATTAACAGTTTCAACAAAAATTCCCCCAAAAAACCACTAAGTTTGGCCGTATTTTGTTGCTTGTTTATGTATTTTACAGGAACAAAAAAAACACGTTGGTCAAACATTAATCCAGAATCAGTCACTATAATATATCTTCTTGAAAAAAAATATTTTAGTTTGACTGATTGTTGGTTGATTTAGTGAAACAGTCAGGCCCTCCACCTCCACCTATCTGGCAGGTCTCCTTCCTTTTCCCTTATTAGACATGAGAGAGGTGTGTGCGCTCTGACTGGATAATCAGCTGATTGAAGACACCTGCAGCAGGAAGTGGCTTCACCTGTCTGCTGCCATCACCTGCTGCCATCACCTGTCAGAAAAGAAGGTTTGGATCGACGGCGGAGCGTCAGACCAGCCTTGTTCTGATTCTGTTGTTTTGCTTCTATTAATCTCTTTGTTGCCACTTCCTGTTCTGGCACCTGGTTCCGATGGTCTCCACTTGAGTGGATTTTGTAGCCATTTAGGTTTTTTTTGTTGTTTGTTTGCATCTTTTGGTAGCTGTTTTGTGTCTTTTTGTAGCAGTTTTAGGTAATTTTATTGTCATTTTGCATCTTTTTGGATTAAGTTTGCGTGTTTTTGTAATGTGTCTGTTTGTAGTCATTTTGCATTGTAGTGGTTTTGTGTGTTTTTGTAGTTGTTTTGTGTCTTAGTAAGCTTTTGTTTTGCATTTTGTTGTTGCTTCATGTCACTTTGTAGTAATTTTAGGTGTTTCAGTCATCATTTTGCATCTTGCTGTATCTCTGTTGTGGGTTTTTGCACTCATTTTGCTTCTGTTTGTTTTTGTGTCTCTTTCTGGTCATTTTGCATCTTTTTTAGTAGTTTTGTGGATACTTTGCATCTTTATTTATTGATTTAGTATTTTTTTGTAGCTGTTTTGCATATCTTTGCAGTCAGTTAACATCTTTCCGTGGTGAGTTTTGTCCCTTTTTGTATTTGTTTTGCATCTACTCAATCGTTTTGTGTCATTGGATTTTTTTTTTTGTATGTTGTTTTGGTACTTGACACCAGGTCAAGGAAGCAATGTGGTGTTGCACAAATTTGAGCTGCAGCTTTCAAACGCAGCTCTGGAAATGAAGAGTTATCTCATATGTTTTTGTGGTTATTGTGCTTTTTTTGGCAGTAGTTTTTTCATTTTGAATTTTTTTTTTGGGGGGGGGTGTTGTACGAGTTCTGTATATTTTTGTCATTGTTTTGTGTCTCTTTGTAGTCGTTCTGCATCTTTTTGTGGTAATTTTGCATTTCCTGTAGTAGTTTTGTCTTTTTTTAATATATTTTTTTTGTGTTCTGCAGCAGGAAGTGGTCTCATCGTCATAAAAGAAGGATTGGATCGACGTTGGACTGTTCAGTTGATTCAGACCAGCCTTCCTCTGATTCTGCTGTTTTGCTTCTATTAATCACTTCATTGTCACTTCCTGTCTGACCACCTGGTTCAGATGATCTCTGCCTGTCCAGATTCCTGATACTGTCTTTTCCCCAGAAACTCTCATTTAAGTTCTGGTTTCATGCTGTAGCTTTGAGTCTTGTCTCTAGTATCAGCTGTGCTTTCTGATTGTGTAGTCGCACCAGGGTAGTTTGTTCATTCTGTCGCTTTCAGTGATGTTGTTTCCTGCGTTTAGCGTAGCCGCGAATGCCCAACTCATGATCCTGTTTTGTGCGTTGGTTTTAGTCTTTCTGTTAACTTTCCTAGTCCCACGAAAGTCTGTTCTGGTTAGTTTTCGTCCCGTCTGTGTAGTGTTTTTATTTCCCAGTTTGAATTCTTGTACTGTAATTCCCCATCAGTCCCTGACCTTATTCCAAGTCCTTGCCCTTTTAACTCTGTGATTATTCATTGTACAATAAATGTTTAAACTCTGCCATGTCTTTGTCTGCACTTGGGTCTTTCCTGTGACTGTGTTTAAACTAAGCCAAAAATGAAACTAAAGCTCAAGTATCTTTTCCCAGTGAGACTCGGTGTTTAACACCAGCTAGCTGCTATTTTTCTGTTGGCTAGTTTTTATTATCTAGCTACTACGGTTATGTAGTTTGTTTGCTAGTTCCTACTGTTGGCTAGCTGCTACTGTTAACTAGTTTCCACTGTTGACTAATTACTGTCCCCCTAATCTTCCATTCAAACTAAAGTAGCTGGTAATATTAGCAAAGGACAGCATATATTACTTATAGGCTTATAGGGTTCGTTTCTGTTATCTAGCTGCTATGGTTAGCAAGTTTCTACTGTTAGCTAGGTGCTACTGTTAACTATTGTTTGCTAGTTTCTACTGTTAGCTAGCTGCTGTCCCCCTAATCAGCCTGTCCTGTAGCTGCTGTTTTGACTCTCTCTGTCCATCTTGTGTTCAGTAGAATCACTTCATTGTTTTTGTGATAATTCATTTATTTACCAAAGAAGTAGCTGCTAATATTGGCAAAAGACAAGCTAACACTGGTGTTAGCTTATTTATGGGGTTAGCTAGTTAGGGTTATATAGTTATCTAGTCCAGATGAGTAATTTATTCAAGAATAAAGTAGCTGGTAGTATTAGCAAAAGACAACTAGCTAACACCAGTGTTGGCTTACTTATGATTTTTGATGCTAAAGTGATGCTCTCAGTAATTTAATGTGTGGTCACAGTTGGTAATCTGGACTGATGAATGGATTTATTTGGGGAGTGAAGCCTTTATGTGCTAAATTAGTGCTTAACGTGTTTTCTTTGTTGCAGTTTTGTGCCCATTTGTAGTCAATTTTCATCTTTTCAGTGTTTTCATGCATTTTTTTAGACAAACATAAGACTTGGTAGCAAGACAACAAGCTAACGCTGGTGTTAGCTTACTTATTGGGTTAGCTAGTGATGCTAAAGTCCCTTTACACAGGAAACTCTGGCCCTGTTAGTCATTTAAAGTGTGATCACGCTCATTTTGACATTGTAATTTGATTATTATCTGACCTTAACAATCCACTGGTAATAACACACAAATCAACAGCTGTGCTTCCACTGTGACCACTCAGAGTTTTTATTCCTGATGTCAATGACGTCATTGACCATCAAACCAGTTACATAAATCTGTAATTCACTTCAGAGTGGTCAGAATAACAGCTGCAGATATGTTCAATGACAAAGCTCCGATTCAAGAAATCTGGAAGCTGAATTCCAGTTTAAGATCTGTACATCGTCAGCCACAGCTTTGTGGTTCTGTTTATCTTCTGGTAGTTCTTTTGCAGACTCTGATGGTTTAGCATCTAACTGGTTGTTCTGCATCTTTTTGATTTTCTTCTGAATAATTTCAGGTGGTTTTGTGACTCTTGCTGGTTGTTTTGCTTCTTTTTGAGGTTCTTTTGTATGTTTTTGTGGTGGTTTTGTGTCTTATTGTGGTTCTTTTCCATCCTTTTGATTGTTTTGTATGTTTTGTGGTGGTTTTGTGTCTTTTTGCAATATATTTTCTGCATATTTGTGGTTCTGTTGCATGCTTTTTTGGTGGTTTAGTATCTGTGCCATGGTTTTGTGCCTCTTTGCTGTTTTTTTTTTTTTTAAACCTCTTTGTGGTTGTTTTGTGTATTTTTGTGGTACTTTTTAGTGTTCTCTAGTCGTTTTGTGTATTATTGTGGTCCTGCTGTTTTTGTGGTTATTTCACATCTTTTTGTGGTTGTTTTATGATGACTTTGTTTGCAGCGGTTGTTCTGCATCTTTTTGGTTTTTTTTTATGTTTTCTGGTTGCGTTTGTGGCTCTTTGTTGGTTGTTTTTGAGGTACTTTTGCACGTTTTGTGGTGGTTTTGTGCATAATTGTGGTTCTTTTCCGTCCTTTCGATTGTTTCACATGTTTTTTGGTGGTTTTGCATCTCTTTGGGATGTATTTTATCTTTTTGTGGTTGTTGTGCATGTTTTGGGGTGATTTTGTGTGTTATTGTGGTTCTTTCCTGTCTTTTTGTAGTTCTTTGGATGCTTTCTTCTGGTTTTGTGACTCTTGCTGGTTGTTTTGCGTCTTTTTGAGGTTCTTTTGTATGTTTAGTGGTGGTTTTATGTATTATTGCGGTTCTTTTCTGTCCTTTTGTTTGTTTTGTATGTTTTGTGGTGGTTTTGCGTCTCTTTGTGATATATTTTCTGTATTTTTGTGGTTCTTTTGAATGTTTTTTGGGTGATTTAGTATCTGTGCCATCGTTTTGTGCCCATTTACAGTCTTTTTCAGCCTCTTTGTGGTTGTTTTGTGTATTTTTGTGGTACTTTTTAGTGTTCTGTAGTGGTTTTGTGTGTTATTATGGTTCTGTGTTTTTGTGGTTATTTTGCATCTTTTGGTTGTTGTTTTGTGATGACATTGTTTGTTTACAGTGGTTATTTTGCATCCTTTTGTGGTTCTTTTGCATGTTTTGTGGTGGTTTTGAGACTGCAGTCTTTTCTGCCTCTGTGGCTGTTTTGTTTATTTTTGTGGTAGTTTTTATTGTTTTGTCAAGGTTTTGTGTATTACTGTGGATCTGTTTTTTGTTTTTGTGGTTGTTTTACATCTCTGTGGTTATTTTGTGTTTCTTTGGTTGTGGTTTGTGTGGTTAAAGTTACTGAAACCTCGACTGCTTTGACATGACTGTAAAACATCCGCTACATGAGGCTCCGGTTTCAGTGTAATCCTATGTCTGATGAAGGTCAGAGTGTGGAGGTCTGGAACAACGATCTTTCTTCTTTAACTGGATGTTAAACATAGACTCACCTCCTCCTGTCTTCTGTCGTCGCATCAAAGAACGTCTTTGTGCTGCACTTCATTTATTGCTAACAAGCGTGTAAATAATTGGGGGTAAATCCGACCCCGAGGTCTCCGGCTGAATTATTTTTCTCTTCAGGGGTCTGAAGTCGCTCAGGACTGAATCCCTTTAGCTCAGAGGCTTCGTGACCTTCATCCTCCACCTTAAGCTTCTCTGGTCACAAGTCTGTTGGTTTGGTTTGGTTTCTGTACGATCCGCTGACGGTCAGGAATCTAATTTACACGCAGCTCTGTAGGAAACTCCGTAAGCCTCCTTCTGTTTCACGCTTGTTTCTTGTTTTTTTCCCTGCTGTGCAGTTTGCCTTGAATATGTTACATATTTTGAACTTTGTGGCAGTGTTTTGGGCTCTAAATATTCTAGATATTTAACTATTTCTATATTTACAGCCTCTACAAATACAGAAAGATGTTTAGTTTTATGTCTTTCATTTAGTGTTTCCCTTGTTATGCATGTTGTCTATTCATTCTACAGATATTTAACTATTTCTAGACTTTTCCTGTCTTCTCTGTTCATCATCTGTAGAAAGATGTTTCACCATGCTGAATGGATCTCCAACAACTTGCTCCTCTGTTCACTGTTTCTGAGCCATGACTTTATTTTACTGATCCAGTAGGTTTCATTTTCCTTTAAACACTGCCTGCAGTTCAACCTGAAAACTCTGAATCTTTCCTTGTTTGTTTACAGATGAGTCGAGAATCAGTTGGAACGATGAGGAAAGATTTGTCTTTTTTACAGAATGTGGCAGCAAATTTTCAAGTGAAACATGAGGAACAAAGTGATTTTTAGGGAAATATCACTATTTTAACCTGAGATTTATGTTTTATCGTTGACGAAACCACACTTTTCTCATGATGTGTTTGAGGACCGTCGGTTTTTACAGTTTCTGGCCGATATACGGAGTCATTCTGGTGATTTGTTTTTTTCTCACCGGTAGGTTTTGGGGTTCAGAAACTGACTGTTTTTGCTGCTGTTTAGAAAAGAGACTGACGTGAGCTGAACGTCACCTGAGCTGTGAGAACCTCTGAACGACTGTGGTTTAATTAAAACAGTGTATGAGGAGGAGAGGTCATTAGCGGCAAGCAGATGGGGCCCTGGTTGCCATGGAGACCCTCCTCGTTGTTTATGACACTGCTCTTTGTTTGCCTAAACGAGCGGCGGCGCATCTCCCTGCACTCGGCCCGACATCAGGCCCGGTCCGTGGAAACTACCTGATGATGTGATTACGGGGTCACGTCCCTGCCGGACGCCGCCGCCCGCCGTGCCCCGCAGCCTCACGCTTGTCTCGCATTCCTTGGGAGGACGCTGCGGAGTTCGGACGCCGCAGGACAAAAAGGATGCGGCAGAAAAACACCCGAGGTGAAGATTTAAGAGGTCAGAGCCGGAGTCAACCGGAGTCCTCCTCCTCCTCCCACGCTCCCCGCCGACATCCATCTTTAATGTAAAAACCTCCGACAGAACAACGGCTCCTCCCCCGGCGACGGCCCCGCTCTAATAATTAGCCGGGGGTCATCATTTTTTGATAAGCCGAGCGGCGGAGAGGCAGAGGCGGTCGCAGGGACGCATTTCATTTGCATCATCGCATGTTAATGCAGCGTCTCCCAGCGGCGCAGGTCAGCCGATCGCTGCCGAGGTAATTAGCTCCAATCCCTGTCGCACCGTCCGACCTATGGAGGGCCGGAAGTGCCACTATTCACATCTGATGGCAAAAGATTCAAATCGAAACACTGCTTTTTACGCAGACGGAAGCCAGAAGTCGGCACTCGAATTACAGCGGCACATTTCACGCAGTCGAAACCGGCAGAACGTCTGATCACAACGGAACATTTGAAACCATCAAAACTCTAAAGATGCTTGTGTTCTAATCACTTTTTAGACCATCAAAAGCTGAAAAGGTGCCACTTTTTTTTGCAGTGCTCTAATTATAGTGAGAGCACTTTTCACGCAATCAAACTTTTACATAACAGTACTTTTTATGCTGTCAGCAGCTGAAAAAACTCAATTTTTCACAACACTCTAAAGAAAACGGCACTGTATATGACATCAGATTTTGACAAGTTCACTTTTTACACAGTTCTAGTTAAAATTCAGCTTTTTCTCTAATCAAAATGTTGCTTCTTAAATTGTCAGATGCCAAAAAAGTGCTGCTTTTCGCAGCACTCCAATTACAATGTCACTTTATAACAGTTAAAACCCGGAGGAACTTCGCTTTTTACATTTTTACAGGAAAAAGTTCCAATAAAGTGCTGCTTACTACAGCAATCTAATCACAATGCAACTTTTTAAGCCATCAAAAGTTGACAAAATGGCACTTTTTCTGCCATTTTGATAAAAGTGAAGCTTTTTGCGCAAAAACAACACTTTTCATGGCACTCTAATTACAATGGTACTCTTTTTATGCTGTCAGTAGTTGAAACAGTGCAGCTTTTCATGATGTTCTAATTACAATGCAGCTTTTTACGCTTTAAGAAGCCTGAAAAAACAGAATTTTACAGTGCTCTGATTGCGATAGTACTTCATATGCAGTCAAATCCTAGTATAACAGCACTTTTTATGCTGTCAGCAGTGGAAAAAAAATTGTTTTTTAACTACGCTCTAAAGAAAAGAGTACCTCAAACGATGTCAAAAGCCAACAAAGCACGACTTTGTACGCTGTTCTAATGAAAATCTTTCACAACACTGCTTCTGTTGTCGTGAAAGTGCCACTTTTTATACACTTCTAAATAAAATGCAGCTTTTTTTAGCAAAAAAAGCTGGCCAAACAACAAAAAGTTTTTTTTACATCACAACGGTACTTTTTACGTATCAAATCATGGTGCTTTTTATGATGTTCTAATTAAAATGCAGCTTTTTATGCAATCAAAACCTGATGTAACAGGACTTTTTATGCTGTCAGCAGCCCAAAAAACACAGGCTTTAAAGAAAACGGCACTTCCTTCGACATCGAAAGCTGACAATCTGCACTTTTTACACAGTCGAATACGCCGCTCTATTAACCCTTGAGTCGTCCTGCGGGTCAAATTGACTCATTTTAAAGTTTGAAAATATGGAAAAAAAATTATTTTTATGTCCACATTTTCAACATTTTTGGGAAATGTTTTGGTGGAAAAAACTAAATGTCAAAAAAAAGTTTCTTTAAGAACATTCTCAAAATCAAAAATGATTTTTTGCGAATGTTCTTAAAGAAAATATTAGAAGTTTTACTGATATATATGGAATCACTTTAGATATTTTTAGGACTTTTTTTGGAAGATAATTACTCATTTTTTGAAAATATTTACAAGAATTTTCTTGCCAAATTTGGGGGGTGTTTTTAAAAATAAAACTTTTAAGGAATTATTGGAATTTTCTTCCTGAAGGTTTTGCAAATTTTCAGAAATTTGGGGATTTTTTTGGCTGAATTTCTGGATATTTTTTCAGACAAGGAAACATTTTTTGGTGCCCATAAATGAAGGCAACAGGAGGGTTAAAATGCAACTTTTTACGCAAAAAACCCCAGACACAATGCCGTTTGTCATCAGAAGCTGAAAACGTGCTGCTTTTTATGACGCCGTGGTTTTTTCTCCTCGTGAGAAGCTGAAGAAGCTCCGCCTGACATGTCAGCATGAAAAGCAGGTTTTTAACGGAGGCAAATTCTGGCACTTTTTGCCTCCCATACTGAAATATTGAGCGTGGCCGAGCCGAGCGACGCCGGCGGTGAGTCTCAGATCAGCAGAAGGACTCACCGCTGCAAAGTGCCGCTCGTTGGTTTGTTTGTTTGTTTGTTTGTTGCTGTGAGGTGAGTGAACCTCAACAGGCCAAACAAACGGTAACGGAGAGAGAGAGAGGGGAGGCCTCGGGGCGAGCACACACACACACACACACACACACACACACACACACACACACACACACACACACACACACACACACACACACACACACACACACACACACACACAGTTTCCATCACCTCTTCAGAGGACTTTACGTTGATCAGACTAAACCTGCATTTGTGAACATTAACTGAGTCTTTTTACTGAAATTTAATGATTGAAAACACACACACACACACACACACACACACACACACACACACACACACACACACACACACACACACACACACAAACACACACACACACACATACACGTGAATCACACTCCGTTCTGCTGCAGCTTCCTGTAAACTAAAACAAAAACAGCAGAGGCAGAAACACTTGAAATACGAGTCCAGAATTTAACGTTCTTAACCCTCCTGTTGTCTTCATGTACAGGCACCAAAAAATATTGTTTCCTTGTCTGAAAAAAATCCCCAAAATCAGCAAAAAAAATCCCCAAATTTCAGAAAATTTGCAAAACCTTCAGGAAGAAAATTCCAATAATTCCTTAAAAGTTTCCCTTAAAAGTTTTATTTTTTAAAAATCCCCCAAATTTGGCAAGAAAGTTACTGTAAATATTTTCAAAAAATGAGTAAAAATCTTCCAAAAAAATCCCCCAAAATATCTTAAGTGATTCCATATTTATCGGTAAAACTTCTAATATTTTCTTGAAGAACATTCACATAAAAATCAACCAAAATCCAGCGAAATTCATTAGAATGAAGTCTGGTTCTATAGATGATGCTTTTTGTTTTTTGTTTTTTTGTTGCATTTTTTGTCTGTAATATAAACCTGAGATATTTTAAGTCTGGTACAACAGATAGTTTTTTGTTTATTTTTCTTTAGATTTGTTATATTTTTTTTGTCTGTAGATATAAAACTTGAAATATTTCGAATTATAGATGTCTGTGCAGCATCTGTAGGACCAAACTTCATTCAAAATATTCTTAATTTTACATTTATTTGTAGCCACAGGTCACAAAATTGGAATATTTAGAATGAAGTCTGGTGCTATAGATGATTGTTTTTGGTTTTCTTCTTTGGTTCTCTGATATTTTCTGTCTGTAAATGGGTAATGTTATGAATTAAGTTTGGTTCTCTAGGTGTCTGTGCTCAAAGCATGAATTTCTGATTTCTAAAATAGGGTCTCACTGGGTAAAAAAATAAAAAAATTCACCTAAACTGGGAATATTTTGAATGAAGTCTGGTTCCACAAATGGTTTTCTTTAGCTCTTGTGAGGTCAAAGAGAGATCTACAGAACCAGAATGCATTCAGAATATTCCTAATTTAACATCTATTTGCAGCCACATGAGGACCAAGTGAAGTCAAGTGTGAAATCATTAATATTTAGAGTAAAGTCTGGTCCTATAGGTGTCTGTAGAACCAGACTTCCTTCTAATTTTACCTCTGTCTGTAGAACCACATGCGACTGAATAACATCAGGTGTAAAATCGTTAATATTTTGACTGAAGTCTGGTCCAGTGGAATCGGAGCTCCATCAGTCCAGACTGTTTTTTCAACTGTCCACTTTTTGTCTGGTGAAATCCAAAGTGCCTTCATGGTTCTGGTCCTGCATCTCTGATCATAAACGGCTCCTTCATATTGAAAAGCAGATAATAACTCCCAGAAAGCTCTTTTATTAGATCAAAGAAGGTTCATATAGGAACCTGCTGCATTATGTTATGAATATTAATTTACGGCTGGACGGGAGGAAGGAGACGGGGGAGCCGTGGTGGAAAACAAATTATTTGGAGGCAGCGATTACGGCGTCCCCGGAGTGCCGAGGATGATATTAAAGTAATCTACGTGGCGAGGTGAGGATGATCGACGTCTAAATTAGTCCGACAAGAAGAAGAAGAGCGGCAACAACAGGAAGCTGTCGGAGGACAAAGAGCTCATTATGAGGCTGCAGCCGTCTGAACAGGTTACACACGTGTTCCTGGTCACGCGTGTCGCCGTGACGAGCCTTCATGTAACATCTGCACCAACACACACTCCAGTGGGTTCACTCCCAAAACACACAGCTGAAGTACACATAGCTGAAGTACACACACCTCCACACACAGCTGCAGGAGTTGCTGAGAAACATCTGGAAATGAACACACATGTTGTATGTTTGCTCACCTTCACACACACACACACAAACTCACACACGTGCAGCCAGCTGTGTGCAGCAAACGAGCAGCACTTCGTTTCCCAGAGGGCCGTGCTGCTAAGGAACTCCTCAGAGAAAACCAGGAAGTGAAGGCCGAGTGGGCCGACTTCATCTGGACCAGAACCCACAGAGCCCGGCGCCATGGCAACCAACAACGTTCATTTGACAGAGCCTGACACCATGGCAACCAACGCCATGGCAACCAACAACGTTCATTTGACAGAGCCTGACACCACGGCAACCAACGTCATGGCAACCAACAACGTTCATTTGACAGAGCCTGACACCACGGCAACCAACGCCATGGCAACCAACAACGTTCATTTGACAGAGCCTGACATCATGGCAACCAACGCCATGGCAACCAACAACGTTCATTTGACAGAGCCTGACACCATGGCAACCAACGCCATGGCAACCAACAACGTTCATTTGACAGAGCCTGACATCATGGCAACCAACGCCATGGCAACCAACAACGTTCATTTGACAGAGCCTGACATCATGGCAACCAACGCCATGGCAACCAACAACGTTCATTTGACAGAGGTTGACAAACTTTGCTGCAGACACAGAAGTGATGCTTTAGTCCACATTTTAGGAGAAGTGATTGGACGTCCTGCTGAGTGAAGACCAGACCTGCATCTCTAACTCCTCCTCATGTGTCTGAGCGGTGGGGCCTCTAAGGTTTGTGGGTAATGTAGTGTTGAGTGTGTTTGACAGTGGAACATGCTCCTCCATGTTTACAGTGTGATTGCTTTTGGGAGCAGGAAACGTTTCGGCTCCATAAACCTGCAGGAATTTGTCGGCCCGAGCGTTTCCCACCTTTCCCACACCTCCGGGCCGCCGCCTCCCGCCGTGATGAAGTCACTGAGTTATCGTCCTCCAGCTGCAGCGTTATGGATTAGCACGCTCCATTCACCCGGAGATTTACAGCCGCTGCTCAAACCTACGATAGCTTTAACACAGAACACTAAAACCTGCCATCGGAGTTGAACTTGGCCCCGGACCAAACTCCATTTCACCTAATTAGATGTGATTGCGCAATCAAGCGGCACCAAATGGGCCCGGGTTCGCCCGAAGCCGTATTTCAGCCGCCCGGATCAGAAATGTCCTCGGCAAACATCCATTACAACACTGGAGGTTTCTGGCAGCGGCAGGAAACGGTCACTTCCCGATGAAAAATGGAGCATTTGGCTTCACATCAGGAAACGACGACGTCGACGTTCTCAGAGAGGCGTCACTCTGAGCCGTTATCAAGCACCGGAGCAGAAAAAAGGTCGTTTGTTATGTTGGAGGGCCTTGTTCTGCCGGAACACCGGAACGTTCCTGCAGGGGCTCCGACCAAAAATCACTCATTCCTAATATGCTTTCATTGGAAGGAAAGAATCATCTGTGAGCATCAGTTTTTAGTGGATTTCTTTCTTTTTTTAAATCCCTGCTGTGCATCATGTTTGTACAAACATCAGCTTCTCAACTGTGCTTTTTCTCTGCATTGTAAAAAAAATCTATTAAAAGATCTTTTAAAAATCTATAGAAAATATTTCTTAAAAATCTTCAAAAAGCTTTACAAATGTTTGTCAAAATCTTTTTAAAATCTTTAAAAAATCTGTAAAAGAATCTTTAAAAAAAATCTTTTAAAAATCTTTTAAAAATCTCATAAAAATCTATTTTTAAAAAAATCCTCAAAACAGCTTTAAAAATCTTTTTAAAAATCAGTAAAAAAAAATCTTTAAAAATCTTTTTAAAAATCTTTAAGAAATCTTGAAAGTCTAGTAGCAAATATCAGTAAAATAAAATGGATTAAAGCAGTAAAATTCTCTACTTTAACAGCTATACACTGCAAAATAAGAAATTATTATTTCTAAAAATACAGATTTTTGATGTGGATATTATTTACAGCATAGATCTGTTTGTTTTTACATAAATAATTTTTTTTCTGTGATTTTCCTGGATATTTCCTGTAATTTAAAAAAAACAACAAAAAATCTTAAACTTCATATTTTAAGAAGTAAACAAGTTTGAGTCCAGTCTATATTAAAATTTGATGTCATCGTCTTTTTGTTTTCTTTCAGAATCAGTAAAAGTTTCCTTCAGGTTTTGTTGAAACTGAAGGATGATGATCAGCTGCAGCTTTGTTTGGGACGATGCAGAGATCTTATGAAACTTTATTGATCCTGCAGGTGAAATTCACATTACAGCAGCTCAGAGAAACAGCGGTGACAAAGAAACAACAAGCAGGTTTAACCCTCTGAACTCCCTCCACTTTCTGGATGTTTTTATTTATTCCTGTTACATTTTTCTCCTACACCTGAAAACTGGAAACTGCACACCTGACGACCTCTCTGAGTGTTGGTGATCTCCTGGTGGTGATGAGTTCTTGCTGACAATAACCTTTTGATGTTGGTAACCGTTCGTGCTAGTGACATCTCTGAGTTGAGAACTTCTTGGTGACGGTTACCTCTTTGACGTCTCGTTGGTGGTTTCCTCTCGGTGTTGGTGACCTCTTAATATTGGTGACGTCTCAGTGATGGTGACCTCTTAGTGTTGGTGACCTCTGTAAAGATAACCTCTTGGTTTTCGTGATCTCTCGGTCATGGTGAACTTTTCGTGGCTTCCTTCCTCTTAATGTTGGCGAGTCTTCAGTGGTAGTGAACTCTCTGTGTTGGTGACCTCTTGATGTTGGTGACCTCTCAGAGGTAGTGGCCTTATGGTGATGCTATCCTCTCGACATTGTTGACCACTTGATGTTGGTGACCTCTTAGTGTGGGTGATGTTTCTGTGTCGGTGACCTCTTGATGGTAGTGGCCTCTCAGAGGTAGTGGCCTCATGATGATGGGACATTCTCAGCATTAATAACCTCTGAATGTTGGTGATGTCTTGGTGTTGGTGACCTCTTAATGTTGGCGAGTCTTCGGTGGTAGTGGTCTCATGGTGATGGCATCCTCTCGATGCTGGTGACCTCTCGGTGGTAGTGGAGATGGTACCCTCTTGGCATTGTTGACCTCTTGATGTCGGTGTGTGTCGGCGGAGCTTGGCGTTGCAGGCGTGGATGTAATTGCAGCCCATTTGTAGCTCGACAGCTGGGCAGAATTCAGGATTGCCATTTGGCCCGGAGTGGAGGGGAGGAGATGCCACATGTCCTATTAAAATGTGATGATCCTGGCTCCCGCCGCGCCGCCGCCTCCACCTCCACCGGTTTGATGTCCCGCTCTTTAGGGCCTTAATGGGAGAAGACTCTGCTGCCGTGTCACGCTGCTCCCTCTCTCGCTTCAGGACGGTTATTTACGCCGGCAGTTGGCTTCGTCTTTTATGTACGAGCGGCTGTGTGTTTGTGGAGCTCTTGTTTGCGTCCAGATGTTCGTGGTCGGGTCGCCATGGGATGAGGAACTGTCACCCATTTTGTTTTATTTAGGAGATGCGAGACCGGGACGCGCCGCGGCAAACTAGTTAACAGGAGAAAGGTGGCGGAGGAGCTGCAGCCTCGTTTAAAGTGCTGCGTGACAAACGAAGCGGCGGCCGTCACTCAGCTGCAGCAGGAGGAGGGCAGATGGCGTCTAAAATGGAAGATTTGTCCGAGATGTCGACTCATTTAGAAGTCTAAACGTGTCGTCATGACGCCTCACATCAAACAGCAGACGAGTGCAGCGACCTGCAGCGATGAACGCCAAACCAGCAGCAACACGAAGAACGAAGCAGATCTACAGTCAGACTGAAAGAACAAAAATTTAAAACAGCAACAGTCGGCTGAAGCTGTTCCTGAACGTGTTTCTCTGTAGTTTAAACCCACTTTTAATCATGTTGGTCAAAAAACAAAAAAAAAAAAACACAAAGTAGATTTCAGAAACTCCAAACTCTATATTTTAATGACTTTTGTTAATACTTTTGGACAATTTATTCTTTTTTTTGAAAATATTCTTTTCATTTTCAGGAATTTAATTAATATGTTTTTGTATTTATTCTTTGATATTTTCTTATGTAAAATATTTAATATTTTTTCAAATTTTTTGACTTTTATTGTATTTGTTATTCAGAATATCTTCTTAATTTTCAGTCATTTAAGACTTTTTTATTGTTTTCATCAAATTCATTAATATGCTTTGATACTTTATTCCTATTATTTTGATATTTTCTCTCATTTTACTAATTTTCTGACATTTTTTTCCAGATTTGTGGGGGTATGTTGAAATTATTTTTGATTAATTTGTCTGTTTTAGTAATGTGTGGAATTGAATTAAGCAAACAAACAAATATGAACTGTTTAGTTAAAAACCAGTTACCAAACCAGTACTGTTTCTACTGGTTTTGGACTGGTTTACTCTAGTTAAACTGGTTTCAGACTGCTTATGGATATGTTCTCAAAAAAAAGAAAAAAAGCTTATTTAAAGGAACTTTTACCTTGAAATAAGTGAAAAAATCTGCCATAGAACAAGTGAAAAATGTCTTGGTAAGATTTCTGGAAATAAGATCTGCTATTTAGAATATTGAGATCTTAAAATTAGCTGGAAAAACTTATTTTAAGCTCTATTGTACCAGGATTGTCAAGCTTAGGTGTCTTAAAATAAGCCAGACATGCTAAAAATAAAAAAAGAAGCTGTTTTTCAGTCAAAAATAGATTTTCACTTTCATGTAACCTCCTAATTTGAGATGTATTAACCCTCCTGTTGTCCTCATTTACGGGCACCAAAAATATTGTTTTCTTGTCTGAAGAAAATCCAAACATTCAGCAAAAAAATTCCACAAATTCCTGAAAATTTGCACAAACCTCAGGAAGAAAATTCCAGTAATTCCTTAAAAGTTTCCTTAAAAATTTTATGATAAAAAAAAAATCCCCCAAATTTGGCAAGAAAATTCTTGTAAATAATTTCAAAAAATGCGTAAAAATCTTCCAAAAAAATCCTAAAAATATCTAAAGTGATTCCATATATATCAGTAAAACTAAAAATATTTTCTTTAAGAACATTCACATAAAAATCAACCAAAATCCAGTGAATTTCGCAGGATATTGGTTGATTTTTATGTGAATGTTCTTAAGAAACATTTTTAACATTTCTTTTTTTCCACCAAAAAATGTTCAAAGATTTACCAAAATATTGAAAATGTGGACATCAGAAGTTTCACTGTGAAAATCTATATCTTTTCCACATTTTCAAACTTTAAAATGGGTCAATTTGACCTGCAGGATGACACGAGGGTTAAACTTATTCTGAGTTTTCCTGTAAAATTCAACTCAAAACAAGATAATTTCAAGACTGTTTGACTTAACAAGATATTTCAGATGCATTGTCTTAAAACAAGTCCCTCCATCTGCTGAAATGTCTCCTGTTAAGTGAATTTATCTTAAATCAAGTGGGATGAGACATTCTGACTACAAATAAGACCAACAGACTTGGTAAGATTTAGAGTTTTTGCAGTGCAGAGTGTGATGGAGGAGATGTGTTCACCTCGCTGCTCCACCCGAGTCCCACAACCCTCCTCGGAGGCCTCCCTCCAGTCCACCACTTTGTACCCGGGGCTCCGCCGAGGTTCGGCCCGATCAGCCTTCCCGCTCAGGTTAGCGTCCCGCCGGCCCCTCGAGGCGCCACATTACCGGGCGGCGATGGAAAGCGTGTTCACCGCAGCAGAAAAACGCTGCTTCACCGAGCTCAGGTAAACAGCCGTCCTAAATACCTCGGAGCCGAGCCGGCGGCCTGCAGCTCGCCTCGCAATCATCTCCATCATCAGCCTCCCTCCATAACTCCCCCTCCATCCCAAACCTCCACTCTTTCATTTCATCTCTCCTTCCTCTCCGCGTTATTTCCCTCCGGCTGCGGCTGCTCTCTTTACAAAGCCCCGGAGCATTATCAGAGCATTACAGCGCGCAGCATGTGTTTGATTAAAAAAGTGTAAAGTTACAAATTAGTTAATAAAATCATTTAGGCCGATCGCTGCAAATGGTGATAAATGTCTTCCATATGTTCCCAATAAAGCAGCAAAGTGCCATGTGCCCGTCCCCTCTGTCTTCGCCATAAACAAATAAATTAAAACAATTACCGCGCCGAGCGCCTTCGTCTGTAATGAGAGCGCCGCCGTGTGAAATATGTGACAGCTCTGAAGAGGCTGTCGGCCGTCTTTCACACAGATCGCTCCTGAATCACCTGAAACTGGTTCAGGGGAGATGCAGCTGTTCTGCGACCCAACACGTGGTCGGGGGGCTCGGCGGGGTCCCCGCAGGGCCACCTGAAGGACCGGAGGCCCCCGGGTGAACAGAGAGGCTTAAAGGAACACCAGATCCACCGATGGAGGCCTCCAGGCAGGACGCTGAGTCAGAAACATTCTGGGTTTCGACTGGTTTTACTGGTTTTGGTCTAATTTAGTCTGCTCTGTAGTAGTCTGTACTGTTTAGACTAGTCTTGGCCTTGGTTTTAAATTAGTTTTAGACTAGTTTGGATTGGTTTAGACTGGTTTGAACTGGACTGTTTTGCTAGTTTGGACTGATATATTGATTGTTATATTGATTTATAGTGGTTTTTGTTGTTGTTGTTGTTATTGTTTTAGCTTTTTGACTGCTTTAGACCAGTTTGAATTGGTTGGAATTTCTCAGATTTAGACTGATTTGGACTGGCTTGTATAATTGGGATTGTTTTTTAAAGTCGTTTATACAGACTTTTACTGATTTGGACTAGTTTACACAACTTTTGTTTTGTTTTGGATGAGTTTATACAGGTTGGGACTGGTGTTGGTCTAATTTAGTGGTGTAGACTGGTTTATCCTAGATTGGATTGGTTTTAGACTGGTTTATTTTATTCCGGTTGAGTTTGTTTTTGGACTGCTTTTGCCCTCGTTTAGCCTAGTAAGAACTGTTCATACTATTTGGTTTAGACTGGCTTGTCCTGGATTTTTAGAAATCAATATTATTTAATTAAAAACAGAAAAAAACCCAGAATCATTAAATTTGTTTACCAACTAAAGATAATAAAGTTAATATTGATGTAGCACCATCATGTGGCCAGTTTGGGTTTGATTCAGTAAAATATAATCACTCTTTTACTTCCACATGCTGACCTCCGACAGCAGTTTTATAACCTCACCTGCAGAAATTATTGATTTCATCTGTTTGTTTTTGTTAATCTCTGTATTTAATCGGAGCGTTTCTAATTAAATCCATAAAACTGGGAGGATTTTAATTTCTGCTGTTTCTTTCCAAGGCCTCATTTTCTTCACAAGGTTCAGACAAACCTGCAGAGATCAGTGAGAACCAGAAGCTTCAGGTTCCTCTTCCACTCAGATTATTAAACTGCTTCATTAAACTGTTTGCCACAAACGTGTTTACACATCGAGGAAATGATTTAAAGGATCATTTCAGCCAGTTTAAACTCTTTAAAACCAACGTCCAGCAGCCAGTGAGTGTCGTCCAGCGGCTTCATCCGTCTTATAAATCTGATCTTTAGTTACAATGGAACCCGGATCATTCTGCAAACTTCTGCCTCACCTCGACCTGGTTTCTCTGTGAGCCAGAAATGTGATTTGGAGCTGGAAAACTGTTTTAAAAATGGTTTTAGTTTGGACCTGGAAACTGGTTTAAACTTGCTTTAGACTGGTTTCAGAAAGTTTGTTTTACCTGTTTGGGGTGGTTTGGACAGGTTTCAGGGAGGTTTATACCTGTTATAACTGGTTTGGACTGGTTTTAGGCAGGTTTCTACATGATGCTACTTTTAACTTGTATACGACTGGTTTATGCTGGTTTGAACTGATTTTAGACTGGTTTTGGACTGGTTTTAGACTGGTTTTGGACTCCTTTTTACCAGTTTTGACTGGACTGGTTTTAACTGTATTGACTGGCTTATACTGCCAGGCCTTTACTGGTTTGGTTGTAGACAGAGATTTATCTGTTTAGACTAGTTTACACTGGTATTGATTGTTTTTGTTCTGATTTGATTTGATTTGTCCTGATTTCCACGAGTTTGAATTTGGACTGGTTAGTACAGGTTTGGACTAGACTTGGACCAGTTTGCTTTGGTTTTAACTGGATTCTCTTCATCTGTAGTGGTGTTGGACTGGTTAGTACTGGTTTGGTCTGGTGATCAGCTGATTTATGCTGGTTTGAACTGGTTTTGGACTCCTTTTCACCTGTTTTGACTGGACTGGACTGGTTTTTACCTGTACTGACTGGTTTATATTACCAGACTTTTGACATTGGACGGGGTTTTACCTGGTTAGACTAGTTTATACCGGTTTTGATTGTTTTTGTTCTGGTTTGATTTGATGGTTTTCCTGCTTTGGACTGGTTTACAATAAGTTTGGACTTAGACTGGTTAATGCCAGTTTGGACTAGACTTGGACCAGTGTGCTTTGCATTTTAACTGGATTCTCCTCATTTGCAGTGGTGTTGGACTGGTTTGTACTGCTTTATGTCTGGTTTGGACTGGTGATCAACTGATTCTTACTGGTTTGAACTAGTTTTGGACTAGTTTTGGACTGGTTTTGGACTCCTGGTGCTGAGCTCAGGTCTCTGCTGGATCCAGCTGCCATGCTCTGCAGAACTCTTGGTTCTTGTTGCGGCTCTGACTGGGTCAAACTGACGTCATCGGTCCTAAAGAAAGGCGATGTGGAGATGTGAAATGTTCTTTATGACTGATTGGATCTCAGATATCTGCGGCACTGATCCAGTTCTGATATTAAATGTTACAACAGCTGGAATACGAGTTGGTTCGCTCGTCCAGATGTTCGCTGAAGAAACATCACCGTGTGAACGTTCTGCAAACATTTAGTGTCTCCTCTCAACAGAAACAGACTTCTAAATCAGAGCTAATGTTAGCTGAAGATTTACTGAGGAGTCTGTTGTTTTACTGCAAAGTCACATGGAGGCCAGCTGTTACCGCGGCAACTGTACTCAACCAACGACTCAGAAGAAATGGAACAAAAATGAGAGTAAAACCTCGGCGGCGATCCTAAACACATCCGAAACGACCGGGTTTGTCCTCAGGAGCCGCGACAGCAGAGTTCACATCTGGAATCATGTCCGACACATCTGGACTCCTTCATCAGCGTAACCAGAGACTCTTCTGTCAGATCTGCAGGACTAACGGAGAATCCCAGAGCATCATGGGAAGGTTGTTCAGCTGAAACATGAAGGGATACAAACAACGGATTGGGTTATGGTGAGACTGGTTTGCATTAAGATGCTGTCCGGAGGTAAACACAACATTAGCAGCTCATCCAATCAAATCTCTGAAGCCACTGATACTACAAGCTGAACAACTTAGAAAAGTGTGGAGGCTTCAGGTCTTTAACCCTCAGAAAAAACATCAAAATAACAACATTTATCAGCCAGAAACTGAAGTCAAAAAACGGAACCACAGTACCACACAAAACCACTACAAAACACTAAAAAGTACCACAAAAATACACAAAAAGCTCCACGTTCATGCATGAATGATGGATAGATGAATGGATGAAAAGTTAAAAAATGAAAATAAAAACCTTAATACACAGTCTAATATTTCCATAAACAACCAATGAATGAATGAATGAATGAATTTAGTCCTAACAGGCCGTGGGTTTTTCTGCCCTCGGCTTCGGCTCACAGGAGCAGGTCGGTTTCCTGGACGACGACGACGTTTTCACCTCTGAAGGTCTGCTGGATCAGCAGCCCAGGAGTCTTTACGAGGGTTTGGGTGGAAGCCACCGGTTTAATGGTCCTTACACCGAGGGGGGAGGCAGGTGGAGGGGGGAGACAGGTGGACAGGTGGAGGAGGGGGAGGCAGGTGGAGGCAGGAGGTCCAGGTTGGCGTCCATTGACCTTCACAGTCGGTCAACTGGACTGAAATATTAAAACAGCAAAGAAGCAGATGAGAGCAAATGAGGCCTTTAATTGGAGGAGCAGAAGAAGAAAGGGGGGAGGATGGGGGAGGAAAAGGGGGGAGGAGGTTAAAGTGACGACATTAACGTTCTTCAGGATCTAAAATCTAAACTTGGGAGCAAAGAGCTACAAGTTTCCATCAACATGCTGGGATTAAAGTTACCTGTTGTCTCACCTGTTGGAGGAATGACTGACTGAAAAAATAAATAAAAAACAAATGAATTAATGAATTTAAAAACAGGTAAAAACACCTAAACTAAGAGTAGATGTCTTCCAGAAACAATGAATTAATTAATTAATGAAGGAAAAAACAGGGAAAAACAGTTCAATAAACACAATGATATCTTCCATTAACATTCACAAATGAATGACTTCTTCAGCTAAAAATGAATGAATGAATGAATGAAAGAATGAATGAAAGACAGGTAAAAACACCTAAACAAAGAGTACAATATATTCCAGAAACAATGAATGAATGAATTAAAACCAGGTAAATCACCTGAATACAGATGAATGAATGAATGAATGAATTAGTTAATTAAAAACAGGTAAATCACCTGTACAGCAGAAATTTTCCAGAAACGATGAATGAATGAATGTTTTTTAAACTCTGATCTTGAACTCTCTCTTCCTTCTTCTCCTGTCAATCACCTCCTGCACCTAGCAACAGCCGGGGGGGTGGGGTCAGCGCGGCCTCACCTGGGGGGCGGAGCCTGTTCACCTGTCGGGGCCTTAGAGAGGCGGGGCTTCTCCGATGGCATCCATTAATAGCAATAAAGAGCTTGAGTGCCAAACAGAGCGGCTTCAGGCCGACAGGGCGCCACTGCTTTGTTCCTGCGAGGCGCCAGCTGCCGCCGCCGTCGCCCCGAGGACGTCGCCATGGCGCCGAGCGGCGGGACGCAGTGGGCGGTGACGCTGCAGTATTAATGAGGCGACAGCTCGGCTGCTTCCGTATTCATTAAACATCTGGAGCCACAGATGTGGAGGGACGCCCAGGACCAATAAAAAATGACTTCCCATCTGGACGCCCCAAACTGGAAAAGACACCGGGAAGCTTCTCTCACAGATATACACAATAACAACACAATAACAACACAACAACAACACAATAACACAAACCTGCAGACACCAGGAAGCTTCTCTCTCAGATATACAATAACACAATAACAACACAACAACACAATAACACAATAACAACACAAACCCACAGACACCAGAAAGCTTTTCTCTCACAGATATGCATAAATAGACACAACACAACACAAACCTGCAGACACCGGGAAGCTTCTCTCACAGATACACACAACACAATAACAGCACAAACCTGCAGACACCAGGTAGCTCCTTTCACAAATACACACATAAACACACAACCGGACAACACAAACAATACAAACTTGTGTCTCTTTGCTGTTGTTTGTTACATTTAAAGGCATGACATTGGTTTGTTTAAGGTTTGTGTTTGTAAATGTGTTAGAACCAATAGAACTCAAAGAGAACCAGCGAAACTCAGACAGAACCAACAGAACTCAGACCGAACCAACAGAACCAATAGAACTCAGACCGAACCAACAGAACTCGGACCGAACCCACAGAACCAACAGAACTCAGACAGAAGCAACAGAACCCACAGAACCAACAACTTTATTAACTTTACACAAAGACACAAACTTCATGCCTGGATGTGGACTCATGTCTTTTTGTGGTGGTTTTGGAACTCAGTGTTATTTTAGCGTGTTTTTATGTTATTTTTGCATGTTTTTACTCCACCAATGAAGTGAAGCCGCGGTGGAGTTTAGTGATGATTGGTGTTGGTTTGTCTGTCCGTCTGTCTGTCTGTCTGTTAGTAACATTACTCAAAAACGGACTAACAGATTTACATAAAATTTTCAGGGATCATCAGAAATGACACAAGGACCAAGTGATTAGATTTTAACAGTGATGCAGCTTATAGTCTGGATCCACGGATTTGTTAAAGATTTCTGTATCATTGTGAGATAGCAGCATGGCGTTACTGTAACCATGACAACAAATGAACACTACGTCAGCTGCCTGCTGATGATCACATGATTTTGATCCTACTACAAATCCACCAATGAGGACTTATCAGGACTTATCCATCAGAAATGATCCAACGATGAGCAGCCTTGGAGGAGTGCTGCTCTCTGAGGGCTTTTCTTGTTTTTGTATGTTATTGTGTTATATTTTTTTTGCCTGTGTTAATTCTGTTATTTTTGGATGTTTTTTTGTAATTTTACATGTTTTTGTGTTATTATTTGCATGTTTTTTTCTGTTGTTTTGCATATCTTTGGGTCATTTTTGCATCTTTTTGTGATATTTTTGCAAATTTTCTGTTATTTTTCTGCCTCTGTGTTTTACTTGTGTGTCTGTTATTTTCTGCACATTTTTTGTTCTTTCACCTTATTTGCATGTTTTGTTTTTTTTGCGTAGTGTCATTTTTACATCTGTGTTTATTGGCATGTCTTTGTGTTATTTTAGCTCTTTTATATGATATCTTTGCGTGTATAATTTTTTCTGTGTCTCTGTTGTATGTTCTCTGAACATGTCTGGTGTTAAGCAGAGTTGTGTGTCTTTGTGTTATTTTTTCTCTTTTTCATGATATCTTTGTGTGTCTCCGCTGTGTGCTCTCTGAACCTGTCTGGTGTTGAGCAGAGTTGTGTGTCTTTGTGTTATTTTAGCGTCTTTGTGTTGTTTTTGTGTGTCTTTGTGTTGTTTCTGATAAACAGATGTAACTTCGACCTGTTTGTCCTCAGATTAAATCCGTTTGGCAGCAGCTCAGGTGAGCTGCAGGTCGGAGCTCCGCCTCCTGCTGAGGTCGCCGCCTGTCGGCACGGCGACGCTGAAGAGGACGAGAACCTTCATCATCATCATCCTCATCAGCAGACAGATGTGATCTGAGGTTTACCTTTTTACCGACTCACCTGCTGCACGTTTACTTCCTGGTCTGAATGTTCTAATTTACTGGACAGGAAACTGAATCAAAGTCACATTTTACTTCTTCGTTTGTCTTTAAGAAACTCTTATAGAAACTTTTTCTAACTCTTGTTTTACACATTTTCCCATTTTGTTGACTTCCAGATAATATCCAGTAAACTATGATCAGGAGACCAATCTAGAACCTTCATTCCAGCCTGATAGAACCAGTTGTTTACCACGTCTGATGAGTGTTTGGGCTCACTGTCCAACTGTGTCCAAGATCAACCTTCTGCTGATGGTTTTAGGTTCTAATCCTCCTCCTTCATTATTCCATTTACTTTGTGGAAAGCTGCAGTTCCACCATCCTCTTTGTGGTTGTTTTGTGTCTGTTTGTGTCTGTTTGTGCGTCTTTGTGATTATTTGTGTGTTTTGTGGTTATTTTGTGTGTTTTGTGGTCATTTTGTATGTTTTGAGGTTGTTCTGTTTCTGTATTTCTGCTCTCCATGTCTCCAGATTGTCTAATATCCTGTAATTGAGTAAATATCTGGTTCTTTAGAGGAACGTTTGCAGGAGAACAAAGAGTTTGATGTTAAATCCCGAGTTCGTGTTTCATCCATAAATGATCGGAGAAATGAATAAATCATGTGACACGTATGACAGATAAATAATGAAAACATGTTTTTCTTTGTGTCCTTTGTGAAGCTGAAGAGTCGTCACGTTAAACGTTTTATCTGAGGAGCTTCAGGGGGAATCAGAAGAACATCAGAACATTTCATTTTAATCTGTTTGTCACTATTTTTTTTTACTGCAAACACCTGAAAACCTGCAGACTAGAGATAAAAGGTTGTTTCTTTCTCATTCTCAGACGTTTCACACGTTGGAAATGTCAGAATATTTGATTATTAAACTATTAAACATGAAATATGAAATAATTCACTTCATGGAATAAATTGGAGTGTTTTTGTTTAATGAATGAAGCAGAACTTTTTTTTGTTTGTTTTTTTTTAAACTGAAAAAATCCTGAATGAACTTTAAATCATAATAATTTCTTCTCAAAAACTGGTTCTAAAGGTTCTAAAACTCAATTCATAAAAGAACTGAATGAAAAAGAGCCGATGTAAGAACCAACAGAGACCAGGAGGGGGCAGCAGAGAGAACACACTGATAGAACCCCATACTGATAGAACCACACTGATAGAACCACACACTGATAGAACCCCATACTGATAGAACCACACTGATAGAACCACACACTGATAGAACCACACACTGATAGAACCCCATACTGATAGAACCACACACTGATAGAACCCCATACTGATAGAACCACACTGATAGAACCACACACTGATAGAACCACACTGATAGAACCACACACTGATAGAACCACACTGATAGAACCCCATACTGATAGAACCACACTGATAGAACCACACACTGATAGAACCCCATACTGATAGAACCACACTGATAGAACCACACACTGATAGAACCACACTGATAGAACCACACACTGATAGAACCACACTGATAGAACCACACACATGGTATTTTGTGCCTTTTGTGTCTCCTTGTGGTTGTTGTGTGTCTGTTTGTGGTTGTTTTGTGTATGTATGAGGTTGTGTGTCGGTTTGAGGTTGCTTTGTGTATCTTTGTGGTATTTTTGTGTTTACCTGACTGTTTCTACCTGTTTCTACAGCTGCTGCGCTCTGATTGGCTCCTCTGAGTTTGGCGTTCTTCAGGTTTTTCTACCTCACTGTTAGCCTGGTCAGGATCACCTGTTGCCAGGTGTACTGTCGACATCATCTGTGATGCGTTCGGGCTCCGGAGGAAACCTCGCCACCCGGCTGAGAGCAGCTCTGATGTGTGGGTTAATGGGATCATGGGAGGGTTAATTAGACCTCACACCTCTTTAACACGTCGACGAGGAGGCAGGAGGAGCTGATCCCAGAGCAGATCCCTGAAACACTCAGATAGACAGGAAGACAGAGATGACCTCCTGAGTGCAGCAGTGCCCCCTGCTGGTAGGGCAGGTACTGTCTGTCTACTGTAGAACTATTTACCCTCAACATCCAGATTTAAATTTACTGAGACTGAATAACTACAAAGAGAAACAAGACGACCACAAACCACCTGAACAGAACGTTTCTAACTGCAGGAGAACACACCTGACGGCTGTTCTATAGTCAGATTATATCTCTGATCGATACCAAACTCTGATTGATACCAATAGCTGATTGATACCAATATCTGACTGATACCAATATATCTGATGGATTCCAAAAAATCTAATTGATCCCAGTAAATCCCATTATTTTCAATATCTGATTGATACCAATATCGCCGATTGATACCAATATCTCTGATTGATACCAATATATCTGATTGGTTTTTTTTTGTTTTCGTTAAGCCTTAGTTTTTTCTTTCCTCAAACTGATGATTTGACTCTTAATCAGACGTCAGTGATCCTCCCCCAACACACACACACACACACACGCACACACACACACACACACACACACACACACACACACACACACACACACACACACACTAATGTTAAAACAGCATCAGCATTGATGGTGTGATTTTCTCACCTGATTTAAACCTGTGAGTTGCTGACATGGTGGACCAACTGTTCTGAGAAACACTGACAGACACACAACTGACGTCATGCTCACGCCTGAAGCTCACAAATATTGTCAAATACATATTCCTAAAGCACGATAAATGGCAGATATGATGCAGACGCGATAAAACATTTTCTGGCTTGGTTTTTGTATTTTTTCCTCCTCTGTTTGCTGCTCTGCGTTGTTTTTTCCTTCCCTAAAATAAAACCCGAGCCTGTGTGTCGTCGTCGTGTCTCCAGTTTCCTGATGTCAGAACGTTGTGTCTGCAGGTTTGTCCGTCGTCGTGCGTTTTATTCGAGCCGCAGACGAACAGAATCAGCAGTTTGCAGCAGCAGGAACAATGAGGAGGTTGATTGGGCAGATGCTCTGACATCTGGCCGGTGTCAGCGTGTTGTTAGCGCCGCCAATGTGCAAACAGATTAACAGGCAGGAGAGCAGATCCACGGCTGCAGCTTCTATTCATCCCACTTTATCTGAACCACAACCGACAGCGTCACCGTCCATTAGTCCGTCCAGACGCCTCAATCACACGTCTTCCAATATGAAACTGAATTTTAGGTTCTAGAGGAGAAATGCTGGTTTATTATTTAACCCTCGCATCGTCCTGCGGGTCAAATCAACCCGTTTTAAAGTTTGAAAATGTGGGGAAAAAAATCTGTTTTCACAGTGAAACTTTTGATGTCCACATTTACAAACATTTTTGGGAAATCTTTGAACATTTTTGGGCGGGAAAAAAAGAAATGCTAAAAATGTGTCTTAAGAACACTCACAAAAAAATCTACGAAATTTTGCTGGATTTTGGTTGATTTTTATATGAATGTTCTTAAGAAAATATTAGAAGTTTTACTGATATATATGGAATCACTTTAGATATTTTTAGGATTTTTTTGGGAAGATTTTTACTCATTTTTTGAAAATATTTACAAGAATTTTCTTGCCAAATTTGTTTTTTGTTTTTTTTTAAATAAAACTTTTAAGGGAAACTTTTAAGGAATTATTGGAAATTTCTTCCTGAAGGTTTTGCAAATTTTCAGAAATTTGGGGAATTTTTTTTTGCTGAATTTTTGGATTTTTTTCAGACAAGGAAACAATATTTTTTGGTGCCCGTAAATGAAGACAACAGGAGGGTTAAGGGTCATTCTAGAACATTTTACATCCCACCCATCAAATTTCAAACCAGAAAAGCACTCAGAGACTCAGTCCTCCTCCAAGGCTACTCATTCCCCCAGATGTCAGAAGTGCAGCATTTTTTTCTTAGTTATTAATGATCAGAAACCACGGCAACATTTAATATAGATGCACCTGCAAACAGAATGCAAACAGGCGTGTTAAGCATGTGTACGTTACGTACGGATACCGCATAACATGACCTAAATATGATGAATGAGTTGGGCTCAGATGGAGTCCAGTATGTTTGGTGGGAACTTGACCAGGACTACCACAGTGAACGCATCTTGTGTCTCTTTGTGTTTGCTTTGCATCTTTTTGTGATTGTTTTATGTCTTTTCGTGGTTGTTTTTTGTCTATTTGTGGTTGTTTTGTGTGTTTTTGCGGTTGTTTTGTGTCTCTTTATGGTTGTTTTGTTTCTTTTTGGTGCCATTTCATGTCTCTTTGTGGTAAGGTATTGTTTATTTGCGTTTACTTGTGTGTCTCTTTGTGGTGATGTCTTGTGTTTCCTCCATGCTGTCCTGGACGTCAGTGACTTTGTAGAGCTCCTCTATCAGTTGAACTCTCCGTGGGTTTGGTCTGCTGGGATCTGAGCGTTTCCTCCACACCCACGCCGCAGCACAAAGCACCGCAGTGTGTTTTGTGGCCGTGGGTTGGCGTGGACGCCGGCCAGCCCGTCCACGCCTGATCCCACCGGCGGGAGAGTCCGGGCCGCTCCCCGGGCCGAGCCGATACCGGGCCTTCATTCACATGTAAAGCAAACAGACGGAAACAAAGAGTCTTTCTGAGCCCACGCCGCCTCAGGACCACTCAGGACGTAATCTTCCCTCCGTCAGACCTCCCAGCAGCCGTTAATCACCTCCAAACACTCGACACGTCGATGGGAACCAGAGAGCACGGCTGGTCGACACTCACAACACTTTCATTATCGTTCACTGTGGTTTAAAGTCACACATTGTTTTATAGGACATGAACAAACTTGGAATTATAGACGTTACTGACACAAACTACAGACACTTAACTCTGTTTTTTGTCTACTTTCAGTCATTTTGTGTCTCTTTTTTCTTGTTCTGTGTTAGTTTATTGTCTCATTTTGGTCTTGTGTCTAGTTCTAGTCGTTTTGTGTTTCGTTCTTCACATTTTGCGTCCCGTTTTGTGTTCATTAGTCTTGTCATTGTCATTTTTAGTTTCCGTTCTGTCTGTTTGTGTCGTTTTTTTCCATTTTCCCTTCACAGTCCGGACAGTTTTGTGTCTTCTTGATCATTTTTGTGTCTCTTTCGTTGTTGTCTTCCATCTTGATGTTTCGTTTTGTGTCTCTTTGAGTCTGTATTGTCATTTTGAGTCTCTTTCTGGTTGTTTTGTGTCTCTTTGTCATTGTTGTGCTTTTCTTTCTGGTTGTTTTGCATCTTTCTGTGGTCAGTTTGTGTCTCTTTATATGTTAATTTGCGGTTATTTTGGCACCTGTATTGTCATCTTGTGTATCTTTTTGGTCATGTTGTGTGTATTTGTGGTTGTTTGCATCTTTTTGTGGTTATTTTGTCTCTATTTGTGGGTATTCTGTGTCTGTATGCTCATTTTGCGTCTCTTTGTGGCAATTTTGTGTCGGTTTCTGGTTGTTTCTGTCTTTTGTGGTTATTTTGCATCTCTTTATGGTCATTTTGTGTCTCTTTGTGGTCGCTTTATATATATATATATATATATATATATATATACATACATATATATATATATATATATATATATATATAGAGAGAGAGAGAGATTTAACTGTGCTACTCTGCTCATCATCAGTAGAAAGATGTTTCTCCATGCTGAATGCATCTCCAACAACCTGCTCCTCTGTTCTCTGTTTCTGAGCCGAGCTGCTTTTATTTATTCATCCAGTAACTTTAGTTTTACTTTACACACTGCCTGCAGTTCAACCTGAAAAAAACAAACAAACTGAATTTTTCTCTATTGGTCACAGATGAGTCAGTCAGTTTCTTTCTTTTTTATAGAATTCTGTTTTTGTAAACAACATATGAAATGTCAGCAATAACCAGACTTTTGTTGTATTGAGGTTTCTTCCATGGGGTCTGAATTTTTAATAAAGTAACTCTGAAGTGTTTGTTTTTAAATTGATGTCTGAATAAGTACTTAACTGTTCATCCTAAAAGTAATCTGATTACTCTGTTGTAAGCATTCTGTATAATCGACACCAAACTGTTCAGGCCTTTCTGGGAAACTTTAATTAAAATTCAGTAAATTAGAAGGAAAGTTTCGAGCTGGAAAACACAGAACCGGTTAAATAAAACACTTTTCATCGTGTGTTCTTCGCTCCGAATGCGAGGACGTGAAGTTGGGAAAGTTGTGCACCAAGTGAAGAAACCTGCCGCCGCCATGAATATGGATGCTTCCTCCCCGGAAATGATTTCAGCTGAGCACCGCCGTCACTCTCACTCCTGCAGGATAATTATTTTGAAATGTATATCTGAGCTGCTGCTGTTGGTTTTAATTGTGAGGAAACACGTGAAGGCTGTGAGAACGGCCAGATGTGACGGCAGAGAAATTAGCATTTCATTCTCAGGCTGTCGACAGATTCGAGCGGAGATGCAGTGAAGACGAAGCTGCGACCGTGGTTGTAGTTGGTGACGGAGGAGAGAGTGCTCCTCCTCTAGTAATTAGCTGCCGAGGCTGTAATTGGGCAGAATCAGTCTTACTAAGTGATTTCCTGACTGTCAAACGAGCCAAATTAATGTGAGTGATACTTTTCATTTAGTTAGCGTCAAACGGCCCCTCCACTCGGCCTCCATATGGGCGTCTGATGCAACGCTCGCCATTAAACCGCCGCGGCCAGATGTTCCCCCGCAGCCCCGCCATTATCAATGCAAATTTATTCATTAAACAATTTAATTGTGTGGGTGATTGACAGGCGGCGGCGCGATGACGGAGGAATGTTATGAAGCTAATAATCTGTTAGTCCCATTAACTCCCCGTGTCAGCAATATGGCTGTCAACATTTATGTGGATTAACCCTCCTAATGTCGCGTCAGCTGCTCGCCGTGGCAACAGACGGGCTTGCTGGTTGGTCGACACGCCTCAGAGAACACGCCGACGTGGTCAGCATCCCTCCCACCCCACCCCAACAGAGAGCCGCAACACGCCAACACGCTAGTCCTGCACCTGTGAGGACCTGAAGCGACGTCATGATGAGATTATGTAACCATCAACAGTTTACCTGCTGCTGCTGTCGGCTGGTCTCCCTGATGCTAATGCTAATAATGCTAATGTTAGTCATGTTATGCAATGCTAATATCAGTAATGCTAACTGACTGCAGTTGGCCTGTTTACCTAATGTTAATAATGCTAATATCAGTAATGCTAACTTGCTGCTGTCTACCTCTCTACCTAATGCTAATAATGCTAATGTTAGTTGTGTTGTGCAAAGGTAAAATCAGTAGTGTTAACTGACTGCAGTTGGCCTGCTTAATGCTAACAATGCTAGTGTTAGTCATGAAATAGCCATGCTAATGTTAGTTATAGGGTTAGCAATGCTAATGTCAGTAATGGTAACTTCTGTCTACTTTTCTACCTAATGATAATAATGCTAATGTTAGCTGTGTTAATGTATAGCAATGAAATAATCATGCTAATGTTATTCATGTTATGTTAGCAATGCTAATGTCAGTAATGCTAACTTGCTGCAATGCGCATGTCTACCTAATGCTAATAATGCTAATGTTAGTCATGCTATGCAATGCTAATGTCAGTAATGCTAACTTACTGCTTTCTGCCTGTCTACCTAATGTTGATAACGCTAATGTTAGTAGTGTTAGTGTTAGCAATAAAATAGTCATGCTATGTTAGTCATGTTATGTTAACAATGCTAATGTAAGTTTTAGCTATCATATAGTCAGTCATGCTTGTGTTTGTGGTGCTAATGGCAGTAAAGCAAATATTACTGATTGTAATGTCAGTAATGCTAATGGTAGTTATGTTATGTTAGCAATGCTAATGTCAGAAATGCTAACTTGCTGCAGTTGGCCTGTCTACATAATGTTAATAATGCTAATGTTAGTAATGTTAATGTTTGTGATAGTTAGTGGTTGCAATGTAATCGATGTTAATGCTAATGATGCTAATATCAGAAATGCTAGTGCTCCAGATTCTGCAGTGCTGTGGCTTGCAGTAGGCGATGGATGCTAATTATGCTAATATTAGAAATGGTAGTGTTACAAATCCTGCAGTTTGCTGTGTATTTCAGTAGGTGGTGGATAATGCTAATGATGCTAATAGTAGAAATGCTTACAGATTCTACAGTGCTGTGTGCTGCAATAGGCTGTGGATAAGGCTAATGCTAGTGATGTTCCTTGGTGCTTTGTGACGTTAATGCTAGGAATACTAGTTATGCTAATGTAGTCGATGCTAGTGCTAATTATGCTAATAGTAGAAAGACTAGTGTTGCACATCCTGCAGTGCTGTGTGTTGCAGTAGGCGGGGCATAAAGCTAATGCTAGTGATGTTTGGTGATTTTTTGCAGCATGCATCTGAGGCTAATGCTAACAATGCTAATAGTAATGCTAATGCTATAAACCTTAATGCTAGTAATGCTACTATACAAATAAAGCTTGTTTATGTTTGGTGCTCCTGCTATGATTGTTGGTCAGAAACGTGCCATTACCTGCTCTCCAGTAGGCGGCGCCGTCATGGAAACCAAACATCCTATGAAAATGCTTCTGCTGCAGACGCTCGACTTGCTTCACGTCATGAACCCAGAGAAATTATTTAGGAGCCCGGCGGGTCGGTTAGTCATTGACCCGCCGCTGTCCGTCACTCTCTTCTTCTGTGGCGTCTGACAGCCCAAGGCTGAGCGGCGTGTCTTATTCATGGAGCTCTGACAGGCGCTCTCCGGACGCCTCGCTCCACCTGCAGGACCCCGTCACCTCCTGAATCACAATTACGACCTCGGCACGCAAACATGCAGTTAACAGAATAAACAGCGAGGATTAATCGAAGGTCGGATGCAGCCGCGACGTCGATGCATTTCCTCCTGCAGCTCCGAGTCCGAGAACGTTTCCTTCAGAACACCGCCAGATATTCTGTTACGAGATAATGTGATATTGTGTTAAATTATTGCAGCCACTCGCAGGTAGAAGCTGCTTTGATCGCATCATTATAAACTGAAGGCTGCCATCATAAACATGGTCTCTATTAGTAAACTTTTGTTCATGCCTGTACATAACATGTTTAACATTCTCAGATGGGATGAATGAACCACTCAACAATGACCAAAATGACTAAAAAGTGGTTCAAAAATGGCTTAAAATCGGTCCAAGATGGTTTAAAATTTACCCCAAATGACTCAAACATGACAACATCTTCTACTGATGATGAGCAGAGGAGACAGGAAAAGTCTGGAGAGGAAACATGGAGATATTCTTATTGATAATGACTCAAAATCTGTCTGAAATTACTCAAACTTCCCAAAATGCAAAAATAAATAAATAAATGTCAAAATGAAAAAAATCAAAATTGTCTTAGAAGACTTTGTCTAAAACTATTTTAAAATGTCTGAAATGACAAAAAAAATTATCCAAAATAACTGAAAAGTTCCTAAAATTACTCAAAATGGTCTTAGGTGACTTAACACTCCTGTTGTCCTCATTTACGGGCACCAAAAAATATTGTTCCTTTGTCTGAAATTATTTTTTTTAAATTCATCAAAAAATTCCCCAAATTTATAAAAAAATTGCAAAATCTTCAGAAAGAAAATTCCATAAAAGTTTCCCTTATAAGTTCTTTTTTTAAAAAAAATCCCCAAATTTGGCAAGAAATAAAAATGTAAATAAATAAATAAAAATTGTAATTTTAAAAAAAAGACTAAAAATCTTCCAAAAAATTCCAAAAATATCTAAAGTAATTAAAAATATATCAGTAAAACTTCTAATATTTTCTTTAAGAACATTCAGAAAAAAATCAACCATTTTAGTTGATTTTTTTCTGAATGTTCTTAAAGAAACCTTTTCTTTTTTCCACCAAAAAATTAAAAAAAAATTCCCAAAAATGTTGAAAATGTGGACATCAGAAGTTTGACGATGAAAATATGTACTTTTTTTCCACATTTTCAAAATTTAAAATGGGTCAGTTTTGACCTGCAGGACGACACGAGGGTTAAACTTTTCCAAAATTATCTTTAGAAGGAAAGAAAACCTACTGAATCAATAAAATAAATGCAGCTCGGCTCAGAAACAGTGAACAGAGGAACAAGTAGTTGCAGATCTATTCAGCATGGTGAAACATCTTTCTACTGATGATGAGCAGAGCAGAAAGAAATTTCTGTAGAATAAATGTGCCTTTTCCATTTTTTAATTGAATTTTCTGTCTCTCTGTTGCTTTTATGTTTCCTTTCTAAGGAACCGTTTATCCCGTCTAATATAAAGAATATTATTTACTTTAATATCGACAATGTTGATAAAATATCATAAAAATGTACGAAACTCCCAAAAGCTTCAGAATGAAATGTTGTTTTCAAAATAAAAGCTTTTGTTTTATTACGTTCCAGTGGCTCCAACACCAACTAAACGCGTCGGATTTAAAAGTGTGAATGAAATAAACATGAGGCAGGTGGAGGCTGCAGGTTGGAGCAGCTCGGGGAGTTTGGATGTTCGGAGTCGTCTCCTCGTCAATAATGAAACACAGAAACACGTCAGAAACCAAACCTGATGCGAGCACGTGCAGAGCGTTTCCACCCGACGGCCTCCGTCTTCTCCCAGCCTTGAAGCTGTAATGATTTCCACAAACAAAACCTCCCCCAGAGGGATTCTGGGATGCCGACCCTCCCCTGCCGCCCGGACTCGCCGTTTGTTTCAGAGCGAGCCTCGGGTGGAGAGGCTGAGAGCAAAGTTACCGAGCGAGAAGACGGCAGGAAAATTCACTCTGCACGGCTTCCAACGCGTCTGATTTACATTTAAGTTGTCATGGCAGATCATTCCTGAACATCTAGGAGCCTCCACCATCCTACAGGCTCAGTAGAGTTTCACCCAGGATACCTGACTTCAGGTCCTGTCTCGGTCCATTTTAAAAGTGTAAAATTTAGGTCTTTGGACTTTCACTCAGTGTTTAATTGCATCTTCAGTTTACTGAAGTTTAGACAACAAAACCTCTTTATGATGTTCAGATGGCAAAACTAGTCCAAAATGGTTTAAAATTTGCCCAAAATTACTCAAAAATGGTCCAAAATGACTAAAAAGTGGTCAGTCATTTTGTGAAAGTCCAAACAAAACCTCTCTATGATGTTCAGATGACAAATTACTTATTCAAGTTTAAAGAAACTACTTAAAAGTTACATTTATTTCTAAATCTGCTCTGAGAAATTATAATACTATCCCCATTGAAGTAGTGCACTCTGCTCCCAGTGCTCCTGCAAACAGTTTAGACTTTAAATCTACTTGATTCGGTTAAGGCAGCAAAACTACTTGGTTAAGAGTTAGGTTCATATTTCTAATTCTGTACCTGCTCCCAGTGCTCCTGCAACACTGGAATGTCTTGGTTAGTTTGGCAGCAAACATACCTGGTTAAGTTTGGACACCAAAACTATTTGGTTAAGGAGTTTGGTTTCCATATATGTCTGTGTTTGTAGCTATAAAGCGTGGTTTAAATTGAAGTAGTCCGCTCTGCTCCCAGCGCTCCTGCAACACTTCCAACACTTCATGTCCAGCTCCTGCCATGATGAACTGAACCTCCTAAACTGTGTCAAATGGTCACCCTGTAACTGGAACTTTATTTTGTCTCTCTGTTTACCAGCTAAATAAGTGTGATACATTAGCCGTTTATGCTAGGTGAGTTTAGCAGCTAAACGGTCGCTAACGTGTTTATTAGCCACAACGTTGAATGTAATGCTTCTATAACCTTTTTACTCGCTCTGTTGAGGGGAATGTTAAAGTGATACGGGATTTCAGCGGTTCATCTGTGGTTTAGCGTAGCTTAGCCTAGCTTAGCACAAAGAACCGCTTATTTTCAGCCTCAGTGGGAGAAGCTCCTTTAATGACATAATGTGTGGAAGGTCGTGGAAAAGCGAGAACAAAGGTGGTATTTGAGCTTCAGTGGAGGAGTATGAAAGGACAGCAGATGGCAGGAATCAGTGGTGCATGCTGGGAGTTGAAGTTCAGGAGTATGTCAGCTCCCGCGGCGCCGGGTCTTGAACCTGAAATGCCGACAGAGACGAGATGATTTCCTAACAGAGGAAAGATGTGAATGCAGCTCAGGACTGGGAGCGAATGAAAAGAGAGAGTTTGTTTTTGTGCCGGGGAGCGACGTGGGAACAACGAGTTTGGAAATGAGCATCTTGAAATCCTTTAAACTCATTATTCAGCCAACAATTAGACCGAGCCCCGGAGCTGGTTCCAGGTCAGAGCTGGAGTTTCACACGAACAAAAACAAGAGAAGAAGAGCGCTCTGAATGCAAACTGGCTGGAAGTGTGTGTGTGTTGGAGGATGCTGGAAGTTTGTTGGTCGCCAGGGGAACGGCGGTGGGCGTGTTATCCCCGGGTCGAGCCTCGCAGGCAGGACGGAGCCTGATTCATGTCCTCGGGCAGGTCGGCTCCTCGGGGACGCTTTTATTCTTTATTTCTATTATTCCGGAGCAGAGAGCGCTGCAGGACACGCAGCTCAGCAAAGCGTTGGGCATCGCTAACATCATCCCAGTCATCTGCATTTCTAAATATTTCAGGGAAACACCGACTCCGTGTTTAGGCCGAATACTGTTGGTGTTTTATTAAGGGTTGATTATCTTCCTCTGATGCTCAGAAACACATCAACAGGTGATTTAGTCTCATGATCCATGTTTAAATTCAGGATAAAATCAGAGGATGTGTTGAGAAGATTTCATTGAATGGGTGATTCTGATTCGAAAGGACCACGAAGGGACGCAAAATTAACACAAATAGATGCAAAACAAATGAGAAGACACACAAAATAACCACAACAAGACATAGAACAACTACAAAGAGACACAAAACGACACGAAATGAGTACAGAGACACAGAATTTACAATAACAGACTCAAAATAACCACAGAGTCACAAAATGACTACGAATAGACACAAATTTATCACAAATAAACACAAAACAACCACAAATAGACACAAAACAATCACAAAAGACAGAAAATTACCACAGAGACACAAAACAACACCAAAAAGACCTAAAACAACCACAAAACTACCACAAAAGACACAAAACTACCACAAAAACACACAAAACAACCACGAAGAGACACAAAACAACCAGAAAAACACTAAACATACAAAAAACCTCACAAAACAACTGCAAATAGACACAAAACAATCTCTGAAACACAATAAACTATCACAAAAAGACAGAAAATTACAACTGAGACACAAAACAACCCCAAAAAGACAGAAAACAACCATAAAAAGACAAAAAACAACCAGAAAAACACACAAAACAACTACAAAAAGACACAGAACAACCACTAATAGACACAAAACAACCATAAAGACTTAAAAACAACCACAAAAAGTAACAAAACAACATCAAAAACACAAAACAACCACAGACACAAAATGATGACAAATAGACACAAATTTATCACAAGGACACACAAAAAGCCACAGAGACAAAAAAAACACACACAAAACAACCACGAAGAGACACAAAACAATCAGAAAAACACACAAAACCACCAGGAATTGACTACAAGGAGACAGAAACCAGCCACAGAGACACTACAAAACACAAACTGATGCAAATTTCCCACAAAGAAACAGAAAACCCACCACAGATGTGGAGTGAATGATGCTTTTTCACTTTAAACTCCAGACGGCAGAGTTTCCACTCTTCTGCTGGAGTCTAAACCTTCCTGACGTCGGGCCGCCAGGCAGCAGAAATAGAAAGCTACAGCAGACATCAGGAAACACCAGCAGCTTTCAGGAACCATCAGGAGGAACCGCCGTCCAATCACACGTCTGCTGGAGCCGGTCGTCCCCGGAGACGCTGCCGGTTTTATCCAGCCGTAAACACAAACCTCCTCCTCTCCGTTATCACTCTGACACCTGGACACAACATTCACTACTTAATGTCTTCTCATTTGTTTCCTCCTAAACCACGAGGTTCGTCTGCCGGGAGGCAGCTGGAGGTTTACTGACCTGGTGGAGAGACGGAGACGGGGACGACCACAGGAGGGACAGGACTGACACCAAGAGACAAAAATCAACACAAAAATACCAAAAACAACAACAAAGAGTCAAATATCAGGTCAGAAAGTTGGAAAAACATCCACAATGAGTCAAAATCTGACTAAAAAGAGACACAAATTATTACAATAAGGAAAAAACAACCACAAAGAGAAAAAAATCACCACAAAGAGACAAAAATCACCACAAAGAGAGGGAAAAACAACTACAAAGAGACACAAAACAACCACAAAGAGACAGTAATTACAAGGGACCAAAAATAACCAACAAAAGATGAAAAAAAACACAAATAGACATAAAATATGCAATAAAATACACAAAAAACCAGAAAGAGACACAAAACAACCACAAAAACACACAAAACAACCAGAAAGAGACACAATGCAACCACAAAAAGACACAAAACCAACACAAAACACACAAAACAACCAGAAAGAGACACAAAACACACACAAAAACACACAAAACAACACCAAAAACACACAAAACAACCAGAAATATACACATAACAACCCCAAGAACACACAAAACCAACACAAAAAGACACTAAATAACCAGAAAAACACAAAACAACCACAAAAACAGACAATACAACCAGAAAGAGACACAATATGATCAGAAAGTGACGCAAACCAATAAAAAGATCCACAAAATGGCCAGGAGGAAACACAAAATGAACAAAAATACACACAAAATAAACAGTCACACAAAATACACAAAAAAATGCACAAAATGAACAAAAAGACACACAAAATGGTAAAAAAGAGCAACTCCAAGACGCAAAGAGAAAGAAAAGAGACAGAAAATGGCCAGAAAATGAAGCAAACCAACAAAAACATACACCAAATGAACAAAAAGACACACAAAATGCTAAAAACTACAACCACTAGATGCAAAAAAACAGAAAAAAGGCCCAAAATGACCAGAAATGCATAAAAATCTACGCCAAACTGACTCAGACTGAAGAAAATAAAGATGTAAAATGAAGACAAACAAATGAAAAAACTTTCACGTGGACATTTTTAAAAAATTTAATATATTTTAAATAATTTTTCCCTAATTTATTGATATTTTTTATTATTGTTTATTGATATTTATTACTTCCAACGTGCTGCTGTTTCTTCACTTCACTGGTTTTAATTAAAATGTTAAAATTAACCTCCATTTAATAACTTGGATTCCAGGTTTTTATTCTGACGTTTTCCAGGAAAGTTGCTGCTCCAGTTTGATCGCTGTGAAATAAAAACCAATAAAGACGACGAGCTCTGACCCCGGCTGCTCCCAGAATGCACTGCTGCTGTTTATTTACGGCCGACATGTTTATCGAGGCCCTCAGAGGCTTCAGGTGCAGAGTTCTACATGAGGACAGATTTATGGACGACTCTACGTCCTCCTCCCATCTGGTTCAGCAGAAAAGACACACAAAAACAGGAAAATGACCAAAGAGACACACAAAAATCAACACAAAACATAAAAATGACCACAGAGACACACAAAAATCAACACAAAACATGAAAATGACCACAGAGAGATGCAAAAATCAACACAAAAACATGAAAATGACCACAAAGAGATGCAAAAAAGTCGACAAAAAGACAAAAATGTGTGAAAAAAGAAAAAATGTCCACAAAGAAATTTTCAAAAGCTGACAAAAAATGAAAATTTTCACAAAAAGACAAAAAACTTACACAAAATGCACAAAATTGACCACACCGAGAAAATTTATGAAAAAGACAAAGAAAACATCAATAAAAGATGAACATGAAAATGATAACTATTACAAAAATAAATCAAATTTGTTAAATTTAGTGGAAAATAATGTAATTATGAAGCAAAAACACAAATTATAAATTTAACAAAATTAGTAAATATTGAAACGTAAGAAATAAGAAGTCAAAATTGTCATTTATAAAATTAAATTAGAAACCAGAAAACATATTAAATTAAAGAGTAAAAATGAAATAAAGAGTTGGAATAAAAAGTCAGAATAAAAATTCAAAATTTATAAAGCAAATTAAAAATCACTAAATTTATGAAATTAAAAAGTAAAAATCAGTAAAAAAAAAGTCCTCAAATCAGAAAATAATGATCAGATTTATAAAATTAAATAAGCAAATCTGAAAATGTATTAAATTAAAAAGAAAAAAATCAAGAAATAAAGACTCACTATTAAAATCAAAAATCAGAGTCATAAATTAAATTAAAAATGAAGTCAGAAAATAAAAAGTCGAATTCATGAAATTAAAAATTAAAAATCATCAAATAAGGAGTCACTGTTAAAATTAAAAAGCAAATTTATGAAATCAAAAGTAAAATCAGGAAATAAATAGTCATTCTTAGAAGTAAAATTCATATTAATAAAATTAAATCAATAATCTGAAAATTCATGAAATTAAAAGTAAAAATCATCAAATAAGGAGCCACTGTTAGAATTTAAATTCAGATTTATAAAATTTTATTAAAAATTCTAAATTATTACTTGAAAATTCAATATTCTGCAATAAAAATGTGAATAAAATGTCAGACATGAAAATAAAAATGGTTAAATAGAATTTAATGTATAATAAATATTCTGTAAATTAAATTCAAAATCAAAAGATTTATTAAATTAAGAAACAAAAGTCAGTAAATAAAGAATCGCTATTAGAATTTAAAAACAGATTCTTAAAATCAAATTAAAAATCACAAAATTTATCATATTAAAAGGTGAAATTTAATGAATTAAAAAATCTAAATTTGAAAATTCTGCATTCTGAAATAAAAATGTGAATAAAATGTCAGAAATTAAAATTAAAAAATGTTAAATAAAGTCTAATGTATAAAAAATTTAAAATAGTCACTATTAGAATTAAAAATAAAATTTGTAAAATAAAATTAAAAATCTAAAAATTTAGAAAATTAAGAAGTCAATATCATGAAGTAAAGAGTCACTATTAGAATTAAAAATCAGATTAATAAAATTAAATCATAAATGATGAAGTCAGAAAATAAAAAGTCAAATTTATGAAATAAAAAAGTAAAAATCAGGAAATAAAGACTCATAAAAGTAAATAAAAAATCTGAAAATTCCTGAAATTAAACAGTAAAAATCATGAAAAGTCACTATTAGAATTATAAAAGTAACTTTAAAAAGACAAAAACAGAAAATAAAAAGTCAAATTAATGAAGTTAAGAATTAAAAATCATGTAATAGAGTCGCTGTTAGAATTAAAAGTCAACCTTATGGAATTAAAAATGCTAAAGAATCCGTCCCACCAGAACGTTCAGATCGATGACCGTGGAAATAAAAAAAGACTAAATGATTGTTTTTCTGGTTTTATCGGACATTGATTCTGCTGCCCCTTATTTCTCTGAGTGTATTTTCCTTTCTCTCCCCTCTGCTGTTGTTTTTCTTGTTTTTCTGTTTCCTCCTCCCTCTCTCATGCCTGGAACCATGCCCTTTCCCTCTTCAAACTAATTACCTCGGCTACCTTGTACCCGCCGCCCCGCCGGGACTCCAACAACTGTCAGAGCGGTATTATTTTTGAAATTTAAACAATCATCTTACGTGCGCCGCTGCTAAGATCCCGGCCTTTTCGGCAGCTTCGACCTTCAGTAATTAATACCCCAGGGCCCATTATTGGCAAAGCCTTTATCCTCGGGGCCGAGGAGCCTCCAACCCGCTAATTACGGCCAAGCAGCTAATCTCCCCCCGCCTGATTGACAGCTACACCTATTCTACTAATTGCCTGTTGCAGACAACACCTGGTGAACCGCTGCGCCGGGGGAGGCAGCGGGCCGAGCACCGGTCCTGGGGGAGGACAAACGGGGGAGGGAGGGAGGGAGGAGGAGAGAGGCATTGTCTTTATGTGCAGGGGGGAGGATGGAGGGGAGGTGAGGAAGATGGATGGAAGGATGGGGTGAGGAAGGGGGAAAGATGGAGGGGGAGGAGAGTATGGAAGAAGATGGAAGATGATGGAGGGGAGGATGGACGGAGGGGAGAGGGGAGGATTTAGGATGGAGGAGGGAGGCAACGGGCTGCCGACTGGTCCTGGGGGAGGACAAACGGGGGAGGGAGGAGAGAGGCGCTGTCTTTATGTGCAGGGGGGAGGATGGAGGAGGATGGAGGGGGATGGAGGGGGTGGTATGGAAGGACGATGGAGAAGAGGGGAGGACAGGGGTGAGGAAGGATGATGGAGTTGGAGGAGACTATGGAAGAGGATGGATGGGAGGACAGGGGTGAGGAACGGAGAAAGATGGGGATGACTGAGGGGAGGTAAGGAAGAAGGATGGAGGGGGAGGAGAGGGGAGGATTTAGGATGGAGGGGGGAGGACAAATGGGGAAGGAGGAGAAAGGAGCGAGGCACTGTTTTTATGTGCAGGGGGGAGGATGGAGGGAAGGTGAGGAAGATGGATGGAAGGATGGGGTGAGGAAGGGGAAAGATGGAGGGGGAGGAGAGTATGGAAGAAGATGGAAGATGATGGAGGGGAGGATGGATGGAGGAGAGAGGGGAGGATTTAGGATGGAGGGGGGAGACAATAGGCTGCCGACTGGTCCTGGGGGAGGACAAACGGGGGAGGGAGGAGAGAGGAGGCATCGTCTTTCTGTATGGGGGGAGGATGGAGGATAAAAAGGGGAGAAGAGGATGGAGGAGGGAGGACAACAAGTGGAGAGGATCGACAGGCAGGGAGGATGGAGGGGTGAGAAAAAAGGAAAGAGAGGAGGATGGAGGAGTCAGAACAGGGGTGAGGCAGGGGAAGGATGGAGGGGGGAGGAGAGTATGGAAGAAGGAGGAGATGGGAGATGAGGATGTAAGGGGAGGATGGAGAGGGAAAGATAGAGGAGGACCTAGGATGGAGGGGAGGATTGAAGGGGAGGACGGAGGGTCCATTTGGTCCATCTATCATCTCTCTGTGGACGTCTGGATCCATCCTGGTCTGTGAGGAACCAGAAGAATCATCTGAGGTTCTACCTGGAACCACCTGTTGGTCTTCTACCTGTAGAGACACCTGAAACACCTGAAATATCTAAAAGACCTGCAAGACCTGAAACACCTGAAAGACCTGAAATATCTAAAAGACCTGAAAGACCTTGAACACTCGAAAGACCTGCAAGACCTGAAAGACCTGAAACATCTAAAAGACCTGAAACACCTGAAAGACCTGAAACACCCGAAAGACCTGAAACATCTAAAAGACCTGAAAGACCTTGAACACCCAAAAGACCTGCAAGACCTGAAAGACATGAAACACCTGAGGGACCTGAAAGACCTGCAAGACCTGAAAGACCTGAAAGACCTGAGTCCATTATTGTTCTGTTGTTTCTACGTGGACTTCTGTGAGTTCACCGTTCTAGGAGTCCTTACTTGGACAAACTGATGTCTACTGGTTCTTATGCTCTGTTGTCCATGACTCCATGTCTGTCTCTGCATTAACACCTTTTCTACCTGGACAGGTGTGGACACCTGAGTGAAAATCTTGTTATTGTCTCTTTGTTGACGCCTTCTGTCTCACTGAATGGACTTTATTGGTCTTACTGGTTAATTTGCAGATGAAACTACAAACGTCCGAACATCGTCTCTGAATCAACAAAGAACATTTTCCAAGAACTTCTACAGGTGTGTTCCACTCAACGTACTAGATCATCCAGGTACCTGTTGTTCTAAAGTTTCCAAAGTTCCACTCCATGCAGAAGACTCTGTGCTGTTATTATTGCTGAACAGAACATTTGTCATTAAAGAACGTCTGTGTGTTCCAGCAGCTTCCTCAGTGTTTTCTGAATATTTTCTGAGTTTAGATAAAGTTCTTTGAATGGCCCCCAGTGAGGGGAGCAGAGTTAAAAGAGTTCTAACAGGCGTGTTAGAACCTGCTGTTCTTTCCGTGTTGTTTGTGCAGTTAAAGGTCACGGCGCTCCTCGGCCGACGCTCCACTTTGTAACGTGGGGAGCGATGTGGGGTTTGCAGAATAAGTCGGAGTGATATCTGAGCGCCTGACAGCAGCGCTGATGTCTGAGGGCGGTCGGGGGGTTTGGGACTCGCTGTCAGTCTGCCTCCGTCTGACGGGCTGGCGAGGGGAAAAGGCCAGCGCTCCGAGGCCCGGCGAGGGGCCGCAGGACGCCGCCCGGCCCGACGGGACGCCCGGCGCCGCAGTGTTGTGCAAATGTAAGCCGTCACCCCCACGGCTCCTGACCTCAGCCTGGCAGCGCCCGGCGAGCGGCCGATCGATTGATCTAAATAACATTATGACGTGATTAACATAAACGGCCTGCCGAGGGGCCCGGCCGGCCCCGGCAGACCGGACCGCACAGCAGGCAGCGGCACCGCGGAGCCACGACACGGATCACAGAGTCAGAAAATCCATCTGGAGACGCTCTGCTGCAGCCAAATGCAGATTCTAAAACATCCAACGAGCAGCAGAGAGCAGCTCAGACAATAAGTTTAACTTCACGAGTCGTTTAAATTCAGATAACGAGTCTGAAATATTCACAACCGGGCGACATTAAAAAGCTCCGCATCGGGGAAACACCACAGAGCTTCATCTGTCAGATGAAAACACAGAAATGTCAAATGCTCCTCTGCAGGAAAACCTTCAGAAAGAATAAAGTTTACAGCAAACGATGAGTGAATTGTTAATTTTCCCGTCTGTAATGAAGCCTAGTTATCAGGAGAACTTATTAATAAACAACTGGGAACAATCACATAGTGAATTAAAGTAAATAAAGAAATGAGCAGAATGACACCACAGAAACTAAAACAACTAGAATTAGTTGTTCAGTTTTCTGACAGTCTTTGAATGCATCACCTGCAGCTCTGTTGGAAAAATCTGAACCTTAAACTGTGATTCTTTATGAAAATCATTTTTTTTCTACGTTTCTCATCAGAAAACTAGATTCAGTAAAAACTAAAAACCTTCTTCCCTCCTGGAGCCGATTCTCTACGACTGACTCAGAAACAGGGAAACATTCCGAGAGTTTTTAGGTTGAACTGCAGGCAGCGTAAAGGAAAATTCAACCTACTGGATGAAGAAAATAAATGCAGCATCGGCTCAGAAACAGTGAACAGAGGAGAAAACTGTTGGAGATGCATCCAGCATGGTGAAACATCTTTCTACAGACGATGAGCAGATGTAGGTTGATTGATTTTGTGGTCATTTTTGTGTCTTTTTGTCTCTTTGTGTTCATTTAGTTTCTTTTTGTGGTAATTTTGCATCTCTTTTTTGTCGTTCAGTGTCTTTGTGATTGTTTTCTGTCTCTTTTTAGTAATTGTGTGTGTCTTTGTGGCCATTTTGTTTCTCTTTGCAGATATTTTGTGTCTCTGTGATTGTTTTGTGTTTCCTGTTGGCTGTTTTGCATCTCTTTTTTGTTGGTTTGTGTCATTGTGGTTGTTTTTTGTCTTTGTGGTTGTTTTGTGTAGTTGTGGTTGTTTTGTGTCTACTTGCTGTTGTTTTAATGGCAGTCATTAGTCGCAGTTTCACTTCATTATGTAACTTTGACCTTTAATTCGTATTTTATTCTCACCAACAATCAGCTGTTTCCTGTCTGCTTTATTAAACTTCAGAGGTGTGTCTGCTTTCGGTGTGTGTTGTGTGTCAGAATGGCGTCGAGGACGGAGGGTTGTGTTGTGTGTCGAGGTTTTTCCAGGATCTTTACGACCTGTTTCCACTTCCTCGGATCTGGATGGCCGCCCCCGCCGGGCCTTCTGGGTAGCGACGCCGAGCCTCCTGGAGTCGGCTGTAAAGGAAGCAAATGGAGCAGAAAAGCTGTGAGAGGGGAGCAGCTCGGCTACATCCTTCCTGACGCAGAGTCCAGCCTAATGTTTGGTTAAATGACACTCAGAGGTTCGTCTGTGGCGAGATTTTCCACTTTTACATCCATCCAACATTTCAAATGTACAAAAAGACACACAACATGGTCATAAAAACACACAAAATATCAACTAAAAGGTGCAAAAAATATGGTAAAGAGACACAAAATAAACCTAAATGACCTAAACGTATATATATTAATGTATATTGTTTTTGTGTATATTAATGTGTATAATCAAACATATATTTGTGTGTATTTTAGTGTGTTTATTAATATACATAGTAACATGTACTTCTTGTGTCTAATTTATTAACTATATAATCATGCTTATATTATTGTGTGTATTAATGTGTATTTTTGTGTGTATACTTCTTAGTGTAATGCATAATATGTGTATTATGTGTGTGTATATTAATCTATGTATTTCTTGTATGTATAATAATGTATATAACAATACATATATTGATGCGTATACTTCATGTGTGTATATTAATAAGTAATGTATGTATAAGTGTGTATATTTCAGATTGCTTTATTCAGACTGAATCTTCAGGGTGTTGACATTTCATCTCTGTGTTTTCCCTCCTCCCACCCAGGCCTCATTTACCCATGATCCCTTGCTCCGCTGTGTTCCTGCTGTCCACCGTGGATTGGTCGTGTTTCCAGGTGACTCATTCATCACCTGCGGACGGCTCCGTTAATTAAAGACGGTTACGTAACGTGATGAAGCTGCTCTGCGTGTTCCGACAGCCTCCCAACACGCTAACGTCTGCATGTGTTTGACCCGCAGCAGCTCCAACGCAGCGCCGCATAATAAAGCAGCCGATCAGGAACAAACACCTGCAGGCGTCGACCCCCAAATTAAACATGAAACAAGTAGAGGATCTGAAAAAAGCCACTGATGATTTAAAAATAAACACTTTCACTTTAAACACATGCAGAGATTTACTGTTTGATGCTGAAAATGTGATGCACTTGAACCAAAAGCCCAGCAGCAGCTTTGAAAGGCATCTGGTTAGTTTTGGAGAATTACTAAAATGAAACCGTTTGTTGGCTGGAAACTGTTAAAACTTTTAACTTTCCAGCTGTTCTGGAACTAAGAAACAGCTGAAAACGAAGAATAAATCCGGAAATTTCATCTTCGTTCTGCAGCCTGGTGACGTCAAATGATCCTTTCAGACGTAGTTTCTAGATGTAGCTTTATTTTCGTCAATGCTTCACATCATGATGCTGCCACCACCGTGCTTCACATCATGATTGCTGCCACCACCGTGCTTCACATCATGATGCTGCCACCACCGTGCTCCACATCATGATGCTGCCACCACCATGCTTCACATCATGAGGCTGCCACCACCGTGCTTCACATCATGATGCTGCCACCACCGTGCTCCACATCATGATGCTGCCACCACCATGCTTCACATCATGATGCTGCCACCACCGTGCTTCACATCATAATGATGCCACCACCATGCTTCACATCATAATGATGCCACCACCATGCTTCAGATCATCATGATGATGAGGTTTTTCCTACATGTTTTTATCCAGAAAGTGCAAAGATTTGTCAAGAGGACTGTTTTTATCAACTTATTGTTCCAGTAATTTGACGCTGCAGCATCTCAATGTCAAGTTTTAGTACAGAACAGCATTTTACTGTTTATTTTAAAGCAGAACTAGAGCATGAAAATGACACTGAATATGTTGTATGAATCTCATTTGGTCCCTCAGCTGCTACAAACAGACATTTCTGAGCTGAACTGAGGAGAAACTTTGACAGAAACATATTTTTTTACCTCCACATTTTGTGTCTGAGCTGGCGTCTCCCTGCTGGTCGACTGTCAGGCTGCAGCCTAATGACACTCAGAGACTTAATGCACTGACCAAAGCAGCGATTATCACCTCTGTAATCCTGCAGTTCATTAGTCCCCCCCCTTAATAATGAAGCTGGACTCCAGGGACCTGCCCACTAATGCACACATTAACACTGATGGACTTTAAAGCAGAGCTGTGAGGAGGATCTGGTCCTGGGGAGGCTCCAGTCGGGGGTCGGGTCTTGTTCTCGCTGGTTTTTAGGGACGTATTGATCGGTCGAGGTTAAAGAGCAGGAAGGTCGTTTCTCTCATTGATCTTTATGTTGCTAAAAGGGAAATAAATGCTTTTTTTCTTTCGTGTGTTTTAGTGGAGCGACGCTGAACCTTGAGTTAAAGAAAACCTCTAAAGTCCAAACAGTTTCTGGTGTTTCCGTCGCATTTTTCTTTTTCTAAAATTTAAAATCCTGCAGCTCTATGGAACCACAACAACCATGAAGGCGAGAAAAAAACAACACAAAAAACACACAACATGGCCATAAAGACACCCCAGAAATATCAACTTTTTCCTTTGGGATATCCTTCTGCTGTTGCCACGGCGACCAGACTCACAACAACAACAACAGGCGTCTCTTACCTGTCCAACAGGTGTGAACAGGCTCCGCCCACCCAGCTGCTCACCTGGTTCTGCTGAGAAACTCTCTGACTGACATCTGTGTGTTTATATCTGTGTGTGAATCTCTGTCAGGGTGGGAAATTTATAGTTTTTTTACATCAAAAAAAAAAACAAAAACAAGAACATTTGAAGTAAAGAAACAAAGCAGCTGCAGATTCCTTTAGTCATTTTGAGTGTTGTTTTTGTTGTTTTGTGTCTCATTTGTGTCATTTTGTGTCTCATTTGTGTCATTTTGTGTCTCATTTGTGTCATTTTGTCTTGTTTTTGTCATTTTTTGTCCTGTTTTTGCCATTTTTTTGTCCTGTTTTTGTAATTTTGTATTTCATTTCTGTAGTTTTCTCTCATTTGTGTCACTTTTTGTCTCATTTTTGCTGTTTTGTGTCTCCTTTGTGTCGTTTTGTGTCTTGTTTTTGCTGTTTTCTGTCTTGTTTTTGTTGTTATGTGTCTCCGTGTCATTTTATGTCATGTTTTTGCTGTTTTATGTGTCCTTCATGTCATTTTCTGTCTTGTTTTTGCTGTTTTGTGTTGTTTTGTACTTTGTTTTTGTTGTTCTGTTTCTCCTTCATGTCATTTTATGTCTTGTTTTTGCTGATTTGTGTCTTATTTTTACTGTTTTATGTGTCCTTATTGTCGTTTTGAGCTCCGGTCTGATCAGATCTGTGAGAATCCATCTGATAAGGCGAGGATCTGCTGTGTGATCTCTGCAGAGCCTCTTAATTACGTCTTTAAGGTGCAGTAAGTCGGTTTGTCATATTTCAGCGCTGGGCCTGATAATGGCTTGTTAAGGTTCAGGAGGAAGGAGCTGCTGCTGCTCTCTAATCACGCCGAGGCTTTGATTAGCCCGAGCTAACGAATAATGGGTGGCATTTTCCGACGGCGGCGAGGGGAGATGATTTAACGTCCTTCCTCCTCCTCCTCCTCCTCCCATCCCGGCGGTTTTGATCTATTTTTTACTGCCTGTCTCGGTCGTTTATCAGCAGCAGAACGGCCAGTAAAGTAATCCGACATTAGCGCCCAGCGACTAATACCTCAGCAACAGAAACAGAGAGACAGCAGAGGTTTGTCATCTGAATAAATCATGGCGCTCGTCTCCATTAAAGCGGGGAGAAACGTCAGCTTTGGCCTCTGAACCGGCTTCTCAAAGCAGAGATGAGAGTCGGTTAAAGCGGGAAATCAAGGTTCTGCTGCCGCGAAACTCTCCAAGGATCCCGAGCTGCTTTTATTTCACCGTACAGAACACGTGATGAATAAAAAAAACCTCAGTGTCAGTCTGATGGAACCTGAAAATACAACTAATTTCCCATCAGGATCAGTAATGTTCGATCTTATCTTATTTTGTCTTATCTTAGCCTAGCTTAGCTTGAATTATTATTTTTTTATTTGATTTGATTTTATTCAATCTCAGCTTAGCATATTTTTTTTTACTTTATTCTGTATTGTCTTAGCTTAGCTTAACGTAGCTTAGCTTATGTTATTTTGTCTTAGCGTAGCTTAGCCTAGCAAAGCCTAGCTTATCATATGTTATGCTTATTTAGCATTATAATCTTAATTTAGCTTATATTAGCTTATCTGAACTCATCTTCTTTTCGTCTTAGCTCAGCCTAGCCTAGCTTAAATTATTTTTGCTTTATTTTGCATTATTTAGCTTAGCCTAATGTACCTTACCTTAGCTTATCTTCTGTTGTCTTAGCTTAGCCTCCTTATCTTATGCTAAATTAGCTTATCTTAGCTTCATTTAGCTTATCTTAGCTTATTTTGTCTTAGCTTTGCCTAGCTTATGCTAACTTAGCTTATCTTAGGTTAACTTAACTTAGCTTATGTTAGCTTATCTTTTTGCTAATTTAGCATATATTATCCGAATTTAGCTTGTTAGCTTATCTTGTTTTGTCTTAGCTTATCTTAGCATAGCCAGGTTTATACTGGATTAGCTTAACTAAGCCCAGATTATCTTATTTTATGATAACCTAATTTATCTTAGCTTAACTTTGCTTACCCTGCTCTAGCTTATCTTATTTTGTCTTAGCTTAGCCTAGCTAATCTTATGCTGATTTAGCTTATCTTATGCTAACTTAGCTTATCTTAGCTTAACATGGCTTAACTTAGCTTATCTCATTTTGTCTTAGCTTAGCCTAGCCAAGCCTAGATTATCTTTGTTATGATAGCATAGCTTATCTTAGGTTATATTAGCTTTTATTATTTTGTCTTATTTTAGCTGAGCTTTGTCTAGCATAGCTTATCTTATCTTATGTAAATTTAGCTTAACTTATCATAGCTTATATTATTTTGTCTTATTTTCGTGCAGCTTAGTGTAGCCTAGCCTAGCAAATCTTATGCTAATTTAGTTTAACTTAGCTTATCTTATTTGGTCTTATAAGCTAAGCTAAGTTAAACTAAATTAAGCTATTATTATCTTATCTTAATTAGCTTATCTTAGCTTATTTTTGTCTTTTCCTAACTTAGCTCATCTTATTTTGTCTTAGCTTAGCCTAGCGACGCCTAGCTTATCTTATTGTAACTCTCCTAAATCTTAGCTTAATTCATTTTATGTCTCATTTATTCCATCTTGTATCTTGTTTTAGGTAATTTCTTCTCCCCATTACCATGTTTTTGTCGCATTTTCCTTCATGTTGTGTTTTGTTATCTCCATGTGTTATATATATTTATATATTCATATTTACATTGTCTAATATTTGAAGTAAACATCAGAGGGACTAAAGCAGTGGTTTGACTTCTGATTTTTCATGCAGTGTTTTGCTCTGCTGTCCTCAGTGTTGTATTCTGTTATTGTGTTGTGTTGTCGTGTTATTGTGTTGTGTTGTTGTGTTGTCCAGCCTGATGCTGTAACCTGCAGCTTGTTGTTGTTGCAGGTTTCCTCCTGCGGTTTGTGGATGAGGTGCAGCAGGTTTATTCCTCGTCTCATCCTGACAGCAGACTTTTTTGCTCGTGGCTAAAACGCTGAAGTTCATCCGTCACGTCGGACTAATTGCCATCGAGGGGGAAGAAGAGTGGAGTCTGTGATCTGAGAGGAGGCTGAACATGATAATGAAGCTTTACTGGATCTGAGGGTTGGACCGTCGCTCACATTTACAGCTCCACAGTTTTTACCCACCGTGGCTCGTTTTTCCCACTGTGACTCATTTTTACTCACTGTGGCTCCTTTTTACCCACTGTGACTCGTTTTTACCCGCTGTGACTAATTTTTAATCCACTGTGACTCGTTTTTAATCCACTGTGACTTGTTTTTACCCACTGTGACTCATTTTTATGCTCGTTTTTACCCCACTGGGACTCATTTTTACCCGCTATCTCTCATTTATACCCACTGTGGCTCATTTTTGTGCTTGTTTTTACCCACTTTTGTTTGTTTTTACTCATTGTGGCTCGTTTTTACTCACCGTGACTCATTTTTATGGTTTTTTGTCTCATTTTTGACATTTCGTGTTGTTTTTGTTGTTTTACATCTCATTTCTGTTTTATGTTATTTTCTTTCTCATTTTTGACATTTTGTGTGTCCTTTGTGTCATTTTGTGTCTCATTTTTGTTTTTTTGTTTCTCATTTTTATGGTTTTACGTCTTGTTTTTGTCATTTTATGTTTTGTCTTTGTTGTTTCCTGCCTTGTTTTTGACTTGTGTGTCTTTGTCGTGTTTGTGCAATTTTGTGTCTTGTCTGTGTCTCATGTCTAGTTTTGGTTGTTTTGTGTCTCATTTTTGTTGTTTTCTGTCTCATTTCTGTCATTTTCTGCCTCATTTTTGACATTTGTGTGTCTTTCGTATTCATTTTGTGTTGCATTTGTGTCATTTTGTGTCTTGTTTGTCTTGTTTTGTGTCTCATTTTTGTCAGTTTGTCTCATTTTTGTGCATTTTGCATTACATTTGTGCCACTTTGTGTCTTGTTTGACCAATGATACCACAGTGAACGCATAATCCTGACAGTGAAGCACGAAGAAATGTGTTGTTTTCTGCCTCTTTGTGGTCCTTCTGTGTCTGTTTGCGGTTGTTTGGTGTCAGACTCTGTACTTTTAGATATTTTAGGTGAAATGAAATATACATTTGTCTTCCAGTTCAAAGGAAACGTGGTGAAATTCGTCTGTGTTGTGAAGCACATAATCCCTGTGAATATTTCATGGAGTCCAGTGAAAGTGTGTTTTCATTTACATGTGATGTGATTTAGTTGATTTCGCACCGTGGCAGTTATTAGTTTCTGTGTTTCTTTTATGTTTCTAATTGGAATCGTGTGCAGTTCTGAGAATGATTATTTATTTAGGTGGTTTTGCTGATGCGCTCCAGGTGAACAAGCACCCACATTATTTACCATTTATTTATTATAGATGTGTTTTTGAAAGATATTCTCTGTTTTGCTGTCTCGGGCTGTTTTTGTAGTTTTCCAGCATGTTAAACTCACAAAATGTTGTGTTTAAAACCTCCTTAAATGTGGATATTTGGCTGGTTAACAGCAGAATCCGGATAAAACTTCTGGCATGAGTTATTAAAGACGAGCAGGATTGATTTGAGCCGGAAGCAGACGTGTCCTTGAAATAATCAGAGGACAGAGTCAGACCGACTGCAGCCTCACTCTGCTGCTGCTGTTTGTTTGTTTGTTTGTTTGTTTGTTTCCTGCCCCTCCTCAGGTATTGATCTGAAAACCTGACAAACGGACGAATCCCTGCAGACCGAGGGCAGATTTCAGGAAGCAGCCTTGGAGATGACGGAGACAAGCATCGACGCCCCGACGATTATTTATTCATCACATCACTTCCAGCTTCTTCTTTTTCTTCTTCTTCTTCTTCATCATCTTCTTCATCTTCTATCTTGTCTTCGTCTTTGTCTTCTTCTATTTCTTCTTTGTCTTCTTCTATCTTGTCTTCTTCTTTGTCTTCATCTTCTTCTACTTCTTCTTCTTTGCCTTCTTCCTCTCCATCTTCTTTCGTCTTCTTCTAATTCTTCATCTCCTACTTCTTCTTTATCTTCCTCTTCGCCATCTTCTTTTTCTTCGTCATCTTCTTCGTCGTCTTTTTCTCCTTCTTCGTCTTTGTTTTCTTTTTTCTTCTTCCTCGTCTTCTACTTCTTCTTTGTCTTCTTTTTCTTCTACTTCGTCTTGTTCTTCATCTTCTTGGTCATCTTGTATTTCTTCATCGTCTTTGTCTTCTTTCTTCTCCTTCATCATCTTTGTTTTCTTTCTTGTTCTTCTTCTTCATCATTGTCTTCGTCTTCTTTCTTCTTCTTCTTTGCATGACTGAGTTGAAGCTCCGTCTGTGTTCCATGATGTCCATCTGAAACTTTGACTTTTTACTCTGTAGTTTGTGTCTCTTTGTGGTTGTTTTTTGTCTGTTTATTGTCATTTTAAGTCTCTCTGTTGTTGTTTTGTGTCTCATTGTTGTCACTTTAAGTCTCTTCACGTTTGTTTTTGTGTCTCTTTAAGGTCGTGCCGTGTCCCTTTGTGGACAGTGAAGCCATTTTGTGAGTCTTTGTACCAGTTTTACGTGTCTTTGTAGTCATGTTTTGTCTTTATAGTCTTTTTTTTGTCTCTTTGTGGTGGTTTTGTTCCTATTGTGACCTAGAATACCATCAGGAATGCATAGTCCTAACAGTGAAGCACAGAATGTGATAATGTGCAGATGATATATTTATAGATGCACCTTGATGAACCAGTTCCTGGACTGGTTCTGGACTGACTTTTTCAGACCAGTTTGGGGCTGGTTCTACATTTGTTCTGGGCTTGTTCTAGCTCGGTTCTGACTTCTGGATATGTTCTGAACTGGTTTTAATATCGACTGTTTTTTATCAACAGGAGTTTATGGCTGATATGGTTCTAGCATACTTCCAGACTGATCCTGGCCTGGCTCTGCTCTACAGCCGAACTTCTTCTGGACTGGTGTTGGACTGACGTGGAAACTCTTTTCAGATTGGTACAGGACTGGATCTAGAGTTCTTTTGGAATCCTTTCAGACATATTTCAGACTGATCCTGGCCTGGTTTTGGGCTGGTGTTGAACTGGTTCTTCCTGGGGTTGGGCTCATCTTGGACTGTTTCTACTTCTGCTCTGGATTTCTTCTGGCCTGGTTTTGAACTTGTTCTGGCTGGTTTCTGAGCTACTTCCAGATTTGTTTTAGACTGGGTTCAATATTGTCATCAGGCCGGCTTGGGGCCACTCCTGAACTGGTTCTGGACTGGTATTATATTGTGTAACACTTGTTTGAGGGGTCTGGGTCGAGCTGACAGGGAAAATATTTGGTACTCTCCAGGGTGCAGCTTAGTTCACATTCAGCTCTGCTTTTACTTCCCTCCCAGGAGCAGAAACTTGGCTTCGGTTATGATGACTTCTCCAGATGTGCACCTCACTTTTTCTTCTTCTTCCCCTCCTCCTGCACTCCATTGTGAATTTCTGAACACCACAATTAACATCTATAAATCATGTCCCGAATACTTCCTGCTCAATCACAGGGGAATATCGGGGAACAGCCCAATAACTCATTACAAATTGGAGGCTTAAAGCAGCCAAAAAGATAAATTGTGTCGTGAAAAAAAAACGCTCCAACAGGACGAGAGTCTCAGCGTTTTAATGACAGCCGCTCCGTTAAATTAGAGGTAGACGATTAATAAAGAGCACCGACAGTCTGCTTCCCCTCACAGTCTTGTCAGAAATCTTTTTTTATTTTATTTTGGTTCATGATGAAATCCATCATGGAGAAGATTTGCCAGATCCAATTAGGAGACTTTTTATTTACTTTATGAAACAGTTTGACAAGTTTGGGACAAAATAACAAACCAAACTAATTATATGAGCAGTAAATAAAAGTTTCTAAAGTGTCTTTGAGATGTTTTTATCGAGCAGATCATGCTGCAGCTGATTTCTGTGGAGATTTGATTAGAAAAACACAGAAAGGAAAATAACTGAAAGAGCAAATAATCTGAAGCTGCTCCACCCAGCAGCTCTGTTTACCCACTCAGACTTAACGATATCAAACCAGTCCAGAACCAGTGCAGGAGCGGCCTAAAACCAGTCTGTAACAAGTCAACCAGTTCCCAACAAGTCTTCAACAACAATGATAAAGTTGAACTAAAACCAGTTCAGAAGTCAGACAGCAGGGCAGAAACAGGTCAGAACCAGTCAAAAAGCAATTCAAAAATATTAATAAAACCAATCTGGTCCCAAACCAGTCTGAAAACAATGCTGAAACCAGTCCAGAACAAGTCCAGAAACAGGCCAGAACCGAGCTAAACTGAGTCCAAAACAAGTCTAGAACCAGTCCCGAAACAATTTGAAAACACGATTAAAACCACACCCAAAATAATCCAGAAACAGTCGAGAATTAGTCCAACCCCAGGCAGAACCAGCCCAAAACCAGCCCAGAACTAATCCTGAACCAGCCCAGTCTGGAAGTAGGCCAGAACCATTGTGTAACCAGCTGTAAACTCTAGTCCAGAAATCCAAAAAAGCCTGAAAATTACTTTAAGACTAGTCCAGAACAAGTCAAAAAGTGGGTCAGAAACAGGCCAGGACCAAGCTAAACTGAGTCCAAAACAAGTCTAGATCCAGAACCAAACTGGTCTGAAAAAGTCTGTCCAGAACCAGGTCAGAAACTGTAAATACATCATCTCCTCAGCGTATTTTTTTCTCATACACCCTCATATCATCACTCTGTGCTTCACTGTCAGGACTATGCATTCACTGGTAGCTCTGAAAATGGGTTTAATTCTTAATTGTTCACCTTTTTTGAAATGTTTAATTCGTGTTTTATTTTGAAAAGTGAAAAACGCAGAGCCAGGTAGACAACCAATAAGATACACTATTTTAGTAGCATCATATCGTATATTATCAATGAAATAAAATAATTCAACAAAATATGGGGGCAAAATAGAAAAAAACTGAAAGTAACACTGGCAATGATACCAACATAAGAAGTAAAAGCACAGATGAAACATGGAAATAGTTGAGGCCTGTTCTTGAACTGGTTCTAAACTGTTTCTGGGTTTTTTCTGGACTTAATCTTGCGTAGATCTGGCCTGGTTTTGGACATGTTCTGGCCTGGTTGATGAGTTAGTCTTGGCTGGTTCTGGGTCAGTTTCTGGCTGATTTGGATTTGTTTGGGACTATTAAGTCTTAGGTTCTGTGCTGTGTTTGGACTCATTCTGGCCTGGTTCTTGGACGCATTCGTATCTGGTTCCGGCCTGGTTTTTGACTCATTCTGGTCTCGGTTTAGCCAGATATTGATTTATTTTGGCCTGGTTCTGACCCCCTCATTCTGGTCTGGTTCTTAACTTGTTCTAGTCTAGTTTGGGCCTCTTTGTGAACTCATTTTGACCTGGTGTTGGACTCATTCTTATCTGGTTTTCGATGTATTCTTGTCTGGTTCTGGCCTGATATTGAATTTATTCTGAATTTGTATTGTTTTTTTCCTGGTCTGGTTCTGGCCCGCGATTGATTTATTTTAGTCTGGTTCTGGCCTCTTTTTGGACTCATTCTGGCCTGGTGTTGGACTTATTCTGACCTTGTTTTGGGCTTTTTCTGGCCTGGTTCTGGCCTGCTATTGGCCCCTTTCTGGCCTGGTTCTGGCCTGCTATTGGCCCCTTCCAGGCCCGGTTCCGGTCTGGTTCTGACACCACCTCTCTTTGTGTTGGTTTCAGCTCGGGTTTCAGCTTCAGTGTGAATTTGCATAAACTCTCACGTTAGCGTCGCTGCTGAGGGAATCTGAGCCGCCGCCGTCACTCAGGTGGTGCCGCAAAGGATTCTGGGAGGTTTGAGGATGATGAATGTGCCTCCCCCCTTCCTCCCCCCTCCTCACCCGTTGGCTCGGAGCTCCTTGAAGCCTCCCGTTGAGACGACACTCCTCTCTTTCCTTTTTATTGTTGTTCTTGCACCACCTGCACCCTCCTCCCCCCTCAGGTCCGTGCTCCCCCGTCCTCCCCCATCCTCCCCCGCCTCCCCCCCTCAGCATCTTTTAAGTCGTGCAGCAGAACAGATGGCAGAACATGTAGCTGACCTAAAATACATCCGTCCTCTGGGAGGCGTTTGCAGCTCTCGGTATGGCTGCTGGAGGAGGAGACGGATCGGCGTCGGGAGGAAGAACCCGAACCCGAAGCCGAAGTCCGGCGCTGACATTTAGCAGCACACCGAGGATCTCCTCTCAGAACCGTAAATATGGCGGCAGGTGATGGCGGCTCTTGGCAGGGATTCATCGGTTGGCTCGTCACGTTCCCGGCGGGCCACGGACTCGGAGCCAGAACTGCTGTTTGTTTTCTATCTACAGTTTGTTTCGCTCCGAGCCAAAACACCAGAGGAAAATATGATTGATTGAAAGAGTGATTTGGACTTGGTTTTAGACTGGTTTGAACCGGTTTTAAGCTTCCTCTTGGACTGGTTTTCAGCTTAGTTTTGAATTATGCTTAGACTGGGTTTAGGCTAATTTTCCACTGGGTTTTGGACTTGGTGTTGGACTGGGTTCAGATCGATTTTGGTTTTGGACTGCTACTGCTCAGGGTTTAGACTGGTTATGGGCTAATTTTGGACTACGTTTAGAATTGTTTTGGGTTGGTTGTAGATTTGGTTTAAGACTTTGTGTGGTCTTGGTTTTGGATTGGATTTAGACTGGTTTTGAGCTGGTTTTGATCTTCATGCGAGACTGGTTGTAGACTTGTTTATCACCTGAGTTTAGACTTTGTTCTGCGCTGGTTTCCATCTTAGTTTTTGGACTGGTTCTAGACTGTTACTGTCGTGAGTCTGGTGTGGCTTTGATTGTATGCTGTTAGCTGGTTCTGAACTGGTTCTGAACTGGTTGTTAACTGGTTCTGAACTGGTTCTGATCAGGTTGTTAGGTGGATATTTCACTGTGTTCTTTGTTTTCTTCTTGAGAACAGTAACCACAGTTTGAACCACCTCACAGTTTCCACGAGGTAAAACACTGTCAGATTTCCCACAGTTCAACATGTGCATCATCATCATCATCATCTTCCTCATCCTCATCATCATCATCGTCATCATCACCGCCTGCAGAGGATCATCCAGGAACCACATCAGAGCCTCGTGGTGAGTCGACCTCTGGGACTCCACCCTGAACCGACCACCGTCAGCTGGAGAAGATAATGTCACCAAGATGTCACAAACAAAGAGGGGTGACGAAGGGTGAGGAGGGGTGAGGAAGGGTGAGGAGGGGTGAGGCTGTCGCTGAGAAGACAATCGATCAGTGTGAGTTTGTGGGATGATTGTGTGTGATTTACGACGTGGACGCTGTTGTTTGGCAGACGCAGCGCTGTGATGATGTAAAGCGTCTGTCTGGGGTCAACCTGCAGACAAACGACTCGTTGTATCTCTAAGAGAACATCTTGGAGGTTCTCCGTCGATGGAACCGCCGCTCTAAAATGCCAGGAAACACCATCCAACTGTATCAGATTTATGACACCTTTCGTCAAGCATTTATCTTTAGTTTTTGTATTCGTCTCACTCAGTTCGACATGAAGCTGAAACTGTGTGTGAAATGTTTTGCTGGAAGACTGACGGAGATCAAAGGGTTTACGCAGCGTTTCAGCACCTGAAGTGTAAAAACATTGATAAGATGTCTAATTTTAGTCAATATCAATAATTATTCATTAATTTAATGTCCTAATTTTAATTAAAAAACAGCAGTGATGAAGGTTTCATCTGAATGTAACCACTTTCTGCTTGAGAAGTTCTGGTTTACTGGGTTTAGACTGGTTTTAGATTTAACTTTAGACTGGTTTTAGACTTAGTTTTGGACTGGTTCTAGACTTAGTTTTGGACTGGTTTTGATCTTGGTGCTGGACTGGTTGTTGACCATTTATATTTAATAATAAAGACTTGATTTTAAAGTGATTTTAAACTAGGTCTTGGACTTGGTCTTGGACTGGTGGTTGACATGGTTTTGAGCTGGGTTTGGACTCGGTTTAGAGCTGGCTTTAGGTTTGTTTTGGACCGATGAAGTATTTATGGTGCAGAACGTCAAGATGTGCAAAAGATGAGCGATAATTAATCCACATTTTCTTTTTTTTAGGTAATGTTTCCCACCAGAACTGACAAGCACATCCATCAGTTGAGTTCTTCCACTGCAGTCGTTTATTCTGAGTTTTCCGACTTGCTGCTGCTGAACTCTACAGGTTCGTTCTTTCAGGAATGTTTTATTCTGACTGTTAAAGTATGACCGAAGGCGCTGAATTTTTCTCCCACCACCACGTTGGCCAAACGTCAGAGCGCCGAGAAATATGGTCACGTCTTTATTTTCCCATTTGAAAGTTGAGTTGCTTCAGCTGGAAGTCGGCGTTTCCGGCTTTCCTACATGTATTCGTCCTCTCAGGCTGGTCCGAAGCCACAAACTGCCAGCTCGCTCTCTCTGGATTTCCCATTAAGATCGCCCACCGAGATCCAGGAATTAAAAAAAAGAAGGAAAGAAAACCCCGAGAATAACCTTCAGCTGCTGACAGACCGACTCCTCGTTCAGTTCAGTTATTATCTCATCACTTCTCCGAGGAGGGAAATGAAGGCTGAAGTGTGAAGGGAATGAAAAACATGTAGAATTTACGGAGTACCAACACTGCCATGAAAACAAGGAAGAAGAAATTACATTTATTACAAACCAAATGATGTGAAAGAAAAGACTGAAAGACTAGTTTTAGACTTTGTTTAGACCTAGTTTTAGATTGGTTTTACACTTAGTTTTGGACTGACTTTAGACTTAGATCCCAACTGGTTTTAGATCTAGTTTTGGACTGGTTTTAGACTTTGTTTTAGACTAGTTTTAGACTTAGCCCCTGATTGGTTTTTAGATCTAGATCTAGCAAAAAAGCAACCACAAAAAAACAAAATAATTTTTTTAAAAACCACATAAAGAGCTCTGTGTCTGTTACACCCATCCATCCACCCAGACCTCCTCCTGGCTCCAGCTCAATAACATGACGTTTTATTGGGGCACACGGCATCCAAAAAAATAAAACTGTCCTGTCAGAGTTCGTTTCCTGCCAGCGGACTAATTCAATAAGCAGCTGTTTATTTGAGGTGCTGGTTTGTTTCTGAGGAAATAATAAAAGTGACGCGTGCAGCAGGAGCCCATGTTTGAGATTAATGCCGTATTTACTGTTTATTCTGGTCTGTTGGCAGGACGGAGCCTCCTTCACTCCTTCAGTCTGAGCTGTGGGTGGGATGATGGTGATGCCAGCGCCTCCTCCTCCTCCTCCTCCTCTACTCTCCGATGATTTACAGCCCCGAGCTGCAGAGTTCAGCCTGGATCCGAGCCCCCTTTTAACACCGGCTTTGTATTCTAATGACCCCCTAAACTGCACACAATCCATTTTCTGTCCATTAGCAGCGCGCGGCCGCCGCAGCTAATATTCTTTAATTCACTCCACGAAGCGGGGGGATTGTCCGGGGGCCTCGCTGCACTTAATGCCTGCAATTACATCAGGTTACACATCCTGAAGTGACCCCCGGGGGCCCGACGGAGGAGGACTTCTCCCCCCACACCACCCCGCCGGCTAATCGACTCCGAGTCCGTCCAAACACCTGCCGGAGACACCTCGCCTCGGCTCCTCCTCGGCCCGTCCGGCCCGCCGCCGCTCGGCTTCGTTAAGAAATAAAAGACGCTGGAATGCGAGCGCAGATGGCCGAGAGAAACCTGCAGTCAATTAGCGGCGGCACAATGCAGGGTTTGTCCCGGGGAAGGAAGGAGAAACGGCTAACAGAGTGGTTTTATGGCACTTATTTATTACCTTATAACTCAGAAATCAAATTAGTTGAGTGAGAGGAGGCCGAGCCAGAGCTGACCTCCTCCTCCTCCTTCTCCTGCAGGGTCGAGCTGATACCGCCGAGAACCGGCCAAAGAAAACAAGAACCCGAGCCCTGGTGGAAAAGACCCGCCGATGGAGGGAGGAGGTACAAGTACTGCGTTCAAAAATCACACCGAAGTAAAAGTACAGCAGCATCATCAGCTGGAATGGACCGAAAAGGAAAGGAAAATACAGAAAGAACGTCAACAAATAGATAGAAAGCAGCAACAATGAAGTGACTAAAAAACAAGGGATGGAGTGAAGAAATGACACACAAAATGACCACAAAAAGACACAAAACAACCAAAAAGAGACACAAAATGACCACAAAAAGACACAAAACAAACACAAAAAAACATAAAATGACAATAAAGAGACATAAAACTACTGTAAAGAAACACAAAACAACCTGAAAGAGAGAAAACACAACCAGAAATAAACACAAAATAATCAAAAATAAACACAAAGCAATCTCAAAGAGACACAAAACGACCAGAAAATAGACACAAAACAACTACAAAGAAATACAAAACGACCAGAAAAGAGACAACAGAGACACAAAACAACCACAGAGACACAAAACAACCACAGAGAGACACAAAACGATCACAAAAAGACACAAAATGACCACAAAGAGATACAAAACAACCACAAAGAGACACAAAACAACCATAAACAGAAACATAACCACAAAACATACAAAACAACCATAGAGACACAAAACATCCACAAGCACAAAACTTTCAGAAAAAAGACACAAAACCAAAGACACATATAATAATTAGAAAGAGACAGCCGTCCATCCACCCCGACCTCCTCCTGGCTGTGGCTCAGTAACACGACGTTTCATTGGCTCAGAACCCCGTTGCCTTGGTAACGGGCAGGTAAACAGTCTACAGACCTGAACTCTGGTGTTATTAGTGCAGCGGAAACCACCTGCAGAGGGTTTAAAAAACTCCAGCGCTGCTGAGAGGCGACGGTTTCCCACAGCGTCTGCAGAACACGCCCAAACAGATTTATGCTTTTCCATCTCGTCCGTGTGAAAGCACAGCTGAGCGGAGCCGCCGAGGTTCTGGACGAAACGCTGCATCGTTCACGGCGGAAAAATGAGCGTCCGCCGGGAGACGTTAGGATCAAATCTGAATCTGCAGAAAACATCATCGATCCGATCTGTCACTGAACGTTTGTTTTCCTTTCACAGCTAATATCTGATATCACAGGGAGGACTAGGAGTCGAACAAAGGGACCCCTGGTGGTCTGAGGCCCCTGGTGGTCCTGGTCCTCAGACCACCAGGGTCCTCAGACCACCAGGGGCCTCAGACCACCAGGGGTCCCCACAACTTTACACCAAGAATAATAGAGAAAATCTGGCAGCATATTGGAATATTTTGATCTTCTAAAGCTGTAAAAACTGTGAAAATACCGACAAATGTCCATGAAATAATTATATTTTTAGCTGATATGAATACACGTTTAATTTTACAGTCATTCCTTTTAATAAAAACAAATTATTATTTAATAAAAATACAAAATTTTTAATGTGGACATTATTTACAGTTTTACCCTTAAAGCGTAAATATAATATATATATATATATATATATATATATATATATATATATATATATATATATATATATATATATATATATATAAAAATAAATTAATAATACAATATATTATTATTAATAATACGAATATTTATTTAATTTTTCTGTAATATAATTTATGTATGAAAAATAATGAAAATATGTTTTAAAAAAATAAATGAGTTTTTGTAATATTTTGTCCTGTTTTTGTTTTCTTTTTTGTCATTTTTGTCTTGTTTGTGTCATTTGTGTGATTTTTTTCTCCATTTTTTTTTTTTTTTTTTGCTGTTTTGTTTCATTTCGTGTTGTTTGCTTCATTTTTTGTCATTTTGTTTCTCTATCATGCTGTGATTTTACTGCTCCGGCACAGTTGAGATCAAACTGGGCTGAATGTGGACCTGAACAAAAACCAGTTTGACACCCCTGAATTAGAGGAAGAGAAGAAGAAGAAGCTGAGAACATGTTGGGTCCAAACACCTCCATCCTCCTCCTCCTCCTCCTCCTCCTCCTCGTCCTGGACAGATGTTAGAAACATTACCACCAAACTCGGCCAACAGTAAAAAAAAGAGCTGGTGTGGGTTTTCCAAAAGCGCAAACAAAAGAATGTTTTAATGGTGCTGCTTTAAGAGGAAAAATGTTGGACTGCTGGAGAAATTCAATTACGGCGTGATTGAGTGTTGACATTTCTGAGGCCATAAGACAGGAAATTCATTAAAAGCAGCAGCGGAGCGGCCTGGGAGGGGAACTCCAGCTGTAAAAGAATCCACCGGTCCGAGGTGATTATGGAACGGATCGCTGCTCGGGTCAGGCCGCCGCTCTCCGCCCGGCCCGCCGCTGGATGTTTAGAGGCTCCAGAACCGCCGTTGATTGGAAATAATCCACCCGGGACCGGAGCTCACATGTGCAGCGAGCGGGGAGGCGTTTCAGGAATAAAGCGAGGCATTGATTCTGACACGCATGCTATTGTAATAAGCTAATCTGGGAAAGGAGCCGTCGTGAAACAAGACGGCCGTTTGTAAGCGATTTACGACGGCGTCTAATCATTATGGCGAGGCGGGGTCGACAGAAACGGCTCAGGTTGCAGTCAGGTTCTCTGTTTTAGGGGCTCCAGATCTGTTCTGGCTGCAGCTTCATCAGGATTCCTGCTGCACAAAACCTGCAGGAACAGATTAAAGAATGTCAAAGAAGTCAGGTGGAACGTCCAGAAGGATTCAACTGTTTTAACAGAATCTGCATCAAACTCTGCAAGACTTAACGTCAAAAACGTTCCTTAACGCTGCAAAAATGGCTTCGACAAGTAGGTTTTTGTCGGTTCCAGATCTTTTCTGGCTGCAGTTTTATCAGGATTCCTGTTGCACAAAACCTGCACAAAGAATTTCTGTCCTCCTCCTGGGTGTTCCAAGAACATATTAGTTTAAAGAAAGCTTCTTAAAGACGTCAGGTGGAACGTCTAGAACGAGGCATCAGACGGGTTTGCATCAATCTCTGCAACACTTAATGTCAAAAATGTGTTAAATGCATCAAAAACAGCTTCGAAAAGTGAATAAAGCAAAGAAAAAGGTGTAAATACAGAAATAAAACGATAATTTATACATAGAAATGCAACAACAGGAACAGATTAGTTTAAAGAATGCATCATAAAGACGTCAGGTGGAACGTCCAGAACAATGAGACAACGAGATTTGCATCAACTTCTGCAACACTGAACGTCAAAAACATCTCAAAAGGAAACAGGAAAAACAACTGCAACCTTTGTACTAACACCAGAAAAGATCTGGAGCCAAAAAACCAAAATCAACTGCAACCTGAGTCAGTTTAGGATTTGATGACTGACTAATGAATTGTTGTGAAACTCGATGCAAAGTCTGTGGAAACGGTTGAAAGCTTCTGGACGTTCCACCTGACTGCGATACGCTCTTTTATGATGCATTCTTTGAACTTTTTCTTTGTCTTTATTCACTTTTTGAAGCATTTCAGAGGATTTTTGATGTTAAGTCTTGCAGAGATCGATGTCTTATTGCGCTCAGGTGGAACGTCCAGAAGGTTTCAGCCGTTCTAACAGAATTTGCATCGATCTCTCAGAGAGGTTTCCAGACGGAGTTTTTAATGTTTGGTCTAAAATTAAGAACATTTTCAATGAATTCTGGTGCTGTAGATGGTAAATATCAATAAATAAAATCTAAAATTTGTGGACAAACTAAACAGAGTTTTTCTTTTTTGCATCTTGCACCTATTGGTTGGTATTTTGTGTGTTTTTAGGACCATGTTGTTGGTATTTTTGATCTAGTTTGTCAGTTTCTGTCTCTGTGTGGTATTTCTTTTTACATGTGTCTTTAAATTTTTCATCTGTTTTGTGTTGGTTTGTGTCTCTTTTAGGTCATTTTGTGTCTCTTTGTTGTAATTAATGTCTCATTTCTGAGTTCTCTCTCCTTCTTCCTGGTTGTTCCGTGTCTTTTTGCTGCAGTAAACTGATCCACAGCGAGTAAAAACGAACAGAAGCTGCTCTGAGTTCATCCGGTTAAACCTGCCGGAGTGTTTGAGAGTTTGAGGAGAACTTTTGGAAGCAGACGTCCTCTGAGCCGCTGCTTTGTTTTTCTGCAGCTGTTTAAGCGTTAAACCCTCAGAGTCCCGCCGCCTCTCCAGGTGATTAGAAACAGGCCCGTTCCTAAATAAATGATGCGTCTCAGTTCTGATACCTTCCAGCTCCGAGAGGTCCGACTCCCAGCCCGGATTCTCTCGCAACTTTGAGGCAAAATAACAAAAAAGAAAGAAGTGCAGAAAGCGGGAGGAGAAAGAAATCCTGAACAAAGTGTAAATAAGGTTTTCTACCTGAGAGCGTTTCACGGGGGTTAAAGCAAATCCCTGAAAACAGCCGCATCCCGGGGTAATGAAGCAGCTCATGAATATTCTGTGTGGAGCTTCGCAACAAGTCCACCTTTTCTTATTTTCTAATTGACGGAAAGTTCAGACGATTATTTATTTATGGCAGCGATTCCTGCGCGTTCCCTGAGAGGCTGATGAAAAAATCCGAGAGGCTGAGCAGCCGGGCGGCCGACGAACCCCGAGACCTTGTAAAGATCGCTGCTAACAGATTTTCTACCCTGGATTTGTGAACTCCATCTCGGATAATCACAACGGAGCCTATTAGCGCTTGACATTTTTATCCGGCAGCCAAAGACTTCACATCTCGGCAGCGGCGGGGCTAACGGTAGCGGACGGCTCGGTGCTGCAGCCGGGGGGCCCGGGGCCGGCCGGGGCCCCTCCTGGGCCCACCTGCAATCCAATACCTGAGCCCCAGCGCCCCGGACGCATTGATTTCTTGTCAGCCGCAGAAGTTTTGAGGGCGAGGATGGAGGGGAGGCGGCGGCGGGATGAGGGCTGAGAGAAATCTTAATTAAGAGACGGGGATTTACTCGACCCGGCTGCAGCTTCTTCGGGGATCCGGTCAATGAATCATACAAAGGAGGGAGGAGGAGAAGGAGAGCGCAGATTAGAAAGAGTGACAGGCCGAACACGGAGGCCGGGCTCTCCTGTCGATTCCTGCGTCTTTACGGGGGTGAAGGTGGGGCCTCGGGCAGATCTGCACTGTTGAACTCATTACAGAGAATTACCCGCTAAGAAAACACTTCGCCGCTCTAATTGCCCAATTTAGGCCTGCAGGTGGTCGCGGCGGCCAGCAGTCACTCACACCTTTTTACTGCTTAATAGCAAACACATGACGGGCTGGAACGCAGTCGGACCGACGGACGTTTTACTGCGACACGTTTCAGGTTCCACTAAAACCGTCCGACAGCTTCGGTTTCCCTCCGACTGCACGCCGAGGAAAACATAAAAACCGACCTGAAAACGATGCCAACCAACAGAAAATAGATGCAAAATGCAAACACACACATGCAAAAACTACCACGAGGAGACAAAGGCAGCAAAATAAGCAAAAATACACACATTATTGCCATAAACACACACAAAATATCAACTAAAAGGTACAAGAACACAGTAAAAAGACACAAACTGAACTGAAAATGATGCAAACCAACAAAAATAGATGCAAATCAAACACACTCATGTGAAACCTACCACAAAGAGACAGAACCAATCAAAACAGATGCATAATAAACAAAAATACACACAATAGTGTCATAAACACACACAAAATATCAACTAAAAGGTACAAAAATGTAGTAAAAAGACACAAACTGACCTGGATATATCAACTAAAATATGCAAAAGCACAGTAAAAAAAAATTAAATAAACTTAGAGAGAAAAAGATGAAAAATAAAAACACACACCTGCAAAAACAACCTAGAGACAGAATAAACAAACACACAGAAAGAATCACACAAATCAGACAGAAATGATTTCTTTGATGATTTATTCTACTAAAATCTTTAAAAATGTCCTAAATGCGACATAAATAATAAAAAAAACAAAGAACTGAATTTCTTTGATGCTAAATTAATACAGAAACACAAAATAAACAAAAACAATAAGAATTCTAGATAATTTTCAAATGATCTTCTTCAGAATTCTAGTTTTTAAGGTGATCAGTGGTGAAATAAATGTGTCTCTGGTGTTTTTTCTGTTTTGCTTCTCTTTATGGTTTATAGCAGTGTTTCTCAACTGGTGGGTCGCGACCCAAAAGTGGGTCGCGGGGCCGTTTTTGGTGGGTGGCGAGCCTTTTTCTAAAAAGAGTGAATAATAAAGATAATCCAATTTAGTGGCGAGTCCTTGTAGTTCCCCTCCGCACCCGCAGGGGGTCGTCGTGTCAGCAGCGACCGGTGAAGGACGCTCGTATTACTGTAGAAGAAACTGCATGTTTTCATAGCAACAGCAGCATGGCTAAACGCAAGTACGACAGGGAGTACGCAGCGGGAAAAAAGACAATGACGAAAACAATAAGCACGCGTCTGAATAAACTTTTCCAGCGGTTTAGCGACTACTTTCCCGATAAACAACCCGAGGACGACTGGGTGCGCGACCCGTTTGGAATAAACATGGAAAGCATCACGTTGCCTAGCAGCGATGAATGTCAGCTGGTGGAGCTATCATGTGACCGCACTCTCAGAAAGAAATTCACAGAGGTAAGCCTTTCCCAGTTCTGGTGCAACGATGTGATGAGAGAGTATCCCTCCATTGCTAGTCGCTGTAGCTGTAAAAATCCTCCTACCATTCAGCACCACATACCTCTGTGAATGTGGCTTCTCAGCTCTTGTTCAGCTGAACACAAAATACCGAAATAAACTGAACATTGAGCATGACCTCAGAGTTGCTTTATCATACATACAGCCAGATTTTGAGACTCTTGTAAAGGCCAAAAAGCATCCTCAGCTAAGCCATTACAACTTCATGTAGTTCTGCAGTACTTTTATTGTGACTTGTGACTTTTGTTTATTTGTAAGTGCTTAAAAACACACTTTTCTTTCAATATTGCACACTATTTTTTTCCCCAAATATTGGCTTTCAAATATAGTTAAGCCCTTTGAAAAATGTTTTATTGTGTTTACATTTTGAGATTGATCAGAACATTAAGCATTTCTTCACTTTAATAATTTGTTGAATGCACTTCATCAGTTTTCATGTTTTGGACTCTTTTGCACATATTTCTATACATAGTTTCTCCAGCTACAACAGCAATGTTGCAGACTTGTGCAGTATTATGAGAAGCTACTGGTTTTGTTGAATTGCACTTTTTTTGTAGAAAAAAAATGCACTTTTATATATCCTGAGAACTACTTGAGGCTATTGTTCTACTTGTTTCAGAGTCCTCAGTACTTGAATTAGTATTGCTGCTTGATTTTGAGTTGTTGTGAAGTACTTGAGTTCAGGTTTAAAAGTTTTGTCTTCGAACGCTCAATCAATATATTGTTGATTTTTGGAGAAATATTGTTTGGGTCACGACTTGTCATTTCAGTTTTATGGTGGGTCCCAGCCCAGACCAGTTGAGAACCACTGGTTTATAGTTCTGAGAGTGAAGCACAAAAGTGTTTGTGTTTCTTTGTGGTCCTTTTGTGTCTCTACATCTCTTTTTGTGTCTCTTTGTGGTTGTTTTGTGTCGTTTTGTGGCTGTTTTGCATCTCTTTTTTGGTCATTTTTGCATCTATTTCTGACTATCTTGTGTCTCTCCTGGGAAGGACGACTACAGTGAACGCATCGTCCTGACAGTGAAGCGTTTATACGACGTTGTTTTTGGACTGAATGTTTTCACTTTGCTTGAAATAATTTCGTCTCTCTTTAAAGTAGAAAATGTAACGGTCGGTTCTCGGACACAGCGTGGATCCAGACTCCAGAAAAGACTGTTTTCATTCCACGGAGAACAATTTAAGAAGTCGGGACGTGAAGTTGAAGTAACTGAACGCTGTTAGATGCAGTGAATCATTTTAGGAAAGTCAGCGTCCTCTAAAGGAGACCTCGGTGACGGTTATTGGTCCTAAAGAGTCCGACCGGAGTGTCTTTTATTCTCCGTCCCCTGACAGAGGAGCCAAAAGTTCAGCTCCAGAACCAGATCAGTTCCTGGTTTCCTGGTGGAGCGACGGAAACCACAGCACCACCAGAGACGCAATTAGCCTCTAATCCAGCCGATCCATGATGTCACTTCCTCTGTGTTTGGACACCTTGAAGTCTCCAGTTTAACGGCAGCCGGAGGATTTCAGTGGTTCCAGCGAGGCGACAGGACCAGCAGGTTCTCCTGGAACCACTTCAGAACCGGCTTCTGGCTGCTGTGGGTCTCATGACTCAGAACAACTTCAGACGTTTTCATACTGCAGGACTGAAATGACGGGGGGCAGTCTGGGTTTTTGACATTTTGGTGTGTTTACATCCACGTTTTTGATGTTTTGGTGTCTAAATATCCACGTTTTTGATGTTTTGGTGTGTTAATATCCAGTTTTCTGACATTTAGGTGCATGTATATCCCAGATTTTGATGTTTTGTTTTTTCTAATATTGAGATTTTTGATGTTTTGGTGTGCAAATATCCAATTTTCTGACATTTTAGTGTATTTATATCCTGATTTTTAATCCTTAAGTATTTAAATATCCTGGTTTTTGACACTTTGTCATTCTAATATTGAGGTTTTTGATATTTTGCTATGTTAATATTGAGTTTTCCCACATTTTGATGTTTAAATATCCAGGTTTCTGATGTTTTGTTGTTCTAATATTGAGGTTTTTGATATTGTTAATATCAAATTTTCCCACAAGTTGGCATATGTAAGTCTCAATTTTTGATGTTTTGGTGTGTAAATATCCAGTTTTCTGACATTTTAGTGTATTTGTATCCTGTTTTTTGTTGTTTTGGTCTTTAAATAAGCAGGGTTTTGACACGTCTGATTTGTTTTCTTGATGTTTTGGTGCATTTATATCCATTTTTTTTTCAGACATTGGACGTTATTAGTGAGATTATTGGTGCTATGTTGTCTAAATATTCAGGTATTTGATGATTTGATCGGTGAACATTCAGGTTTTCGATGTTGCCTTCCATTAATAACGAGGTGTTTTATGTTTAGGAAAATACAGAGGGAAGGTTTGCAGCAAATTGGCTGTAAAAGAACTAATTTCTCAGCAGAAGTTCTTAATTTGAATGAATCAAACAATGAAACGTTGCGAGCAGGGAACTCCAGAGTGGCGAGCTCCAGAGGTTGTGAACCTCTGGTCCAGATTTATTTATTGCTCTGTACAGAAGTCAGATTTTCCATGTTTGTAGCCGCTGAGGTTCCTGCGTCCCTCCTTCACTTTTCATATTTCACTGCCATCTCTCTGAAATCACATCCAGATGTTGTCATCGGCTCCCCGTCCTGCTTCCTGTGTCCAGTTCCCACCGAGCGGCTGGAACGTGACACTTTCCCCTGGAAAATATAATAAAACTGAAAAAGCACTGTGCAGCTATTTCCTTTCATAAATCCTGTGGCTGCTCCGCTGTACTGTACACTGCAAAAACTTTAAATCCTACCAAGTGTATTTGCATTGTTTTTAGTCAGAATGTCTCATCCCACTTGATTTAAGATAAATTCACTTAACAAGAGACATTTCAGCAGATGGAGGGACTTGTTTTAAGACAATGCATCTGAAATATCTTGTTAAGTCAAACAATCTTGAAATTATCTTGTTTTGAGTTGAATTTTACAAGAAAACTCAAAATAAGTTTAACCCTCGTGTCGTCCTGCAGGTCAAATTGACCCGTTTTAAAGTTTGAAAATGTGGGGGAAAAAAATTGATTTTCACAATGAAACTTCTGATGTCCACATTTTCAACATTTTTGGGAAATCTTTGAACATTTTTTGGTGGAAAAAACAAAATGTTTAAGAACATTCACAAAAAAATGTGAAATTCGCTGATGTTGGTTGATTTTTTTGTGAATGTTCTTAAAGAAAATATTAGAAGTTTTGCTGATATATATGTGATCACTAGGAATTTTTAGGATTTTTTTGAAAGATTTTTGCTAATTTTTTGAGAATATTTACAAGAATTTTCTTGCCAAATTTGGGGGATTTATTTTTTTTTTAAATAAAACTTTTAAGGGAATTTTCTTAAGGAATTATTTGAATTTTCTTCCTGAAGGTTTTGCAAATTTTCAGAAATTTGGGGGATTTTTTTTGCAGATTTTTTGGATTTTTTTCAGACAAGGAAACAATATTTTTTGGTGCCTGTAAATGAGGACAGCAGGAGGGTTAATATATCTCAAATTAGGAGGTTACATGAAAGCAAAAATCTATTTTTGAGTCAAAAACTGCTTTTTTATTAGCATGTCTGGCTTATTTTGAGACACCTAAGCTTGACAATCCTGGTAAAATAGAGCTTAAAATAAGTTTTCCAGCTAATTTTAAGATCTCAATATTCTAAATATATAATCTTATTTCAAGTAATCTTACCAAGCCATTTTTCGCTTGTTCTATTTGCAGATTTTTCCACTTATTTCAAGGTAAAAGTTCCTTGAAATAAGCTTTTTTTTTCTTGTTTTGAGAGGAGCATTTTTTCCAGTGTAGCTCTCAGACCATGTTTTAATGGAAGAAGCTCCGAGGTGAGCGGCTGTAAATCCACGTCGACAGCGACCGGTGGGCTTTCATCGTCTACCTGAGCCTCCGTGGATTTACGTCCCGACACGCTGCTCATGCATGTAATAACTCCTCCCATCCTTTCAGTGGGGAAGAGTCAAGTTTCGGCGTCTGCTGGCGAGCATCCGTCCGTCCGTCCGCCCGCCAATAAACACCGGCTTCACCTGTCGACACGGCGGCCGGAGAGGCCAGCTCCCACCTGACGGCTTTATGACGCTCCTCTGTTTTTAAAATCCGCAAAATAATAAAAAATATTATCTTTCAGTGCTTCATGGGGATTTAGAGAGGCAGCAACTCCTGAGGAAAGAATGTTTGGAGACTCAGAGCCAAACTGTAGAGCAAATAAGCTGTTTACTGTCTGCTGTAAAACCTGAATGTGTATTTTGTTCAGTACACAACTACAGTAAAAGTACTCCTTATAAAATCACTCACATCTGAGTATTTGCTCTGATGTCTCATTAACCCTCGTGTCGTCCTGCGGGTCAAACTGACCCTGAGAGTTTGAGAATGTGGGGAAAAAAAGTATTTCCACAGCGAACACTTCCACAATTACACCGTTTTTGAACATTTTTGGTGGAAAAAAAACGTTAAAAAATGTTTCCTAACCCTCCTGTTGTCTTCATTTACAGGCACCAAAAAATTACCCAAATTTCTGAATATTTGCAAAACCTTCAGGAAGAAAATTCCAATAATTCCTTAAAGGTTTCCCTTAAAAGTTCTATTCTTTTTTAAAAATCCCCCAAAACAAGTCCCTCTATCTTGCTGAAATGTCACTTGTTAAGTAAATTTATCTTAAATCAAGTGGGATGAGACATTTTGACTAAAAATAAGACAAACAGACTTGGAAAGATTTAGAGTTTTTGCAGTGTAATCTCTGACCTCTTTAATACCTTCCAGTCCACCTTTATTTTGAAGACAGACTTAATCTTCTGCAGCATAAAGGATACCAGAGGCCACTAATTCCCTTGTATTGCTCTCTCTTTCTCTTTAAAATACTCCAAAAGGGTTGTATTGGATTCAAGCTGACATGTATTTTGTTTATCTTCAGACATTCATGGTGCAACCAATGACGTGGGAATTCTTCAGTATTTCATTGAGGTCCCTTTAAGGGTGACAGGAAGTTGTCGGTGGCAGGAAGTACCAGGTGAACAGGAAGTAAGTGAACATGTCCTGAAGAAATGTGGTTGTGGTGGCATCTGAACTAATCCAGTGACACATCTTATGCCTTTGGCAGCATGGAGGGTATGTAGGGATTTAGATTACCTTTATGTGCGACTGTGAAGTTTTATTTTTCAGACAGCATTACATTTGTGAAGTTTTCTCCTGCTACTGTTGTTGATGGCTGCGTGTTTACATTCTACCAAAGGCTCACATGAGAGTAATTAAAGATAAATAGATGCACAGGCAAGTGATTTATGTTACAGTATGGTGCTGTATTGCATTTTGAGGTTGTTGAGGATTTTTATGTCTTTTGTGTGTTTTAGTTTCACCTTTCTTGTGATGTCAATGAACTTATGGACAAGGAGTCACATATGTTGGTTTTTATCTGGCTGTTAGGGTGTATTCAGTGCAGATACCAAGGAGAAACATCTATAAATGTCATCAACACCTTTTGCCCTCATGCAGCCTCATATCACCACACTTCCACCTCCATGCTTCACTGTCGGGACCATGCATTCACTGTGGTAGTCCTGGTCAGGTTCACACCAAACATCTGGACTCCATCTGAGCCCAACTCATTTATTTGGGAAATTCTAATTTCCATTGATAATTCCTGTGCACTGTCCTTGGACTTATTTTATGAGGACGACCACTGCAGCCCTGATTAGTGGTACTATGACTCCTGCTATACCTCCTGATTAGTGGTACTATGACTCCTTCTATACCTCTTGATTAGTGGTACTTTGACTCCTGCTATACCTCCTGATTAGTGGTACTTTGACTCCTGCTATACCTCCTGATTAGTGGTACTATGACTCCTTCTATACCTCTTGATTAGTGGTACTATGACTCCTTCTAGACCTCCTGATTAGTGGTACTATGACTCCTTCTATACCTCCTGATTAGTGGTACTATGACTCCTTCTATACCTCCTGATTAGTGGTACTATGACTCCTTCTATACCTCCTGATTACTGCTGCATTTTTTGTTCCTCACTGATTTTCTTGGATCATTTTCCATCTTTGTGACATGTCACAGTCAGATTTTTCTCTTCTTCTGTTCAGTTCTTTTCCATGTGGAACCATGATGCAGACATAGATAGACACAGTCTATAGGTCCAGAACCGAGAAGGTTCTGCTGTTCACAGCTCGTTTTAGAACCTTGTTCATGCAGTTTGGCTGACTGGAAATCACAGCTGGACTCAGGTTAGGTTCCGTTATTACAGAGGTAGTTTTATTTTGACAGCAGGACTTGATAATCATGGAGGCGATCTTTAAGCTGAAGTCAGATTTGCAGCATCAGCAAATTTCGCTGGATTTTGGTAGATTTTTTTCTGAATGTTTTTAAGGAAAATATCAGAAGTTTTACTGATATACTTTACTGTAATCACTTTAGATATTTTTAGGATTTTTTGGAAGATTTTTACTCATTTTTTGAAAAGATTTACAAGAATTCTCTTGCCAAATTTGGGGGATTTTTTAAAAAAAAAAAACTTTTCAGGGAAACTTTTCAGGAATTATTAGAATTTCCTTCCTGAATTTTCAGAAATTTGAGGAATTTTTTAGCTGAATTTTGGGATTTTTTTCACACAAGGAAACAATATTTTTTGGTGCCTGTAAATGAGGACAACAGGAGGGTTAAGAGGCATCATTGTCCTCACATATTACTTCCTGATAATGCAGATCCCCTGTAGTGGAATTAAGATATTATTATACCTGCTTTTATTCTCTGAGCAAAATTAAAACTACCTACATGCGAAAGCCGGCATTATTATTTGTACGTTTTCAAAGTGCCAGACGTTCTCTTAATTCATTTTGGTCCGACGCTGATGCTTCATTTTAAAGCCGATGTTGCACAAACGGTTAATAAACGAGGCCCCTGGACTTAATTCAGCTCTGACCAAATGTGTTTCTGTGTTCTGGCTTCACAGCTTCTTTAATTTGTGCCTTTAAGTTAAATCACTCTGTTTGTTTTCTCCCCTCAGTTCGATAATTTGCCGCCTTTCATTTAGATTCATGTCTTTGAGTCGCTAAATCGCCCTCTTTGTTTGAAAACACTAAATATTCTGAATGTTTCTGGTCTGAAAAATAATTATACAACGAGTCATTAAAAATCCATTTTGATTTAATGGTAATCACATGAACCTGTTCAGTTTCTGCTCTCCACTTTAATTTGCTTTATGAAACATAATTAGCGGGAACCTTTACTGCCCTCCTTTGTCTGCATCCGCCTGGAGATGAGAAGCAGTGGAGTCCCACACATGAATGAAAAGCAGAGGAAATATTGAGCAGCTGATGGAGGTTAACAGGTTTCCAGCGAGCGTGTTGTCGGTTTTCCCGCCTGTGTTTCATCATTGTGTTCACGCTTTAATATCGACTGTCACCGGGGAGCGACGCAAATATGTACCATCATCGTCTGAGGCGATGAAGAAATGAAGAACACAATAACATCAAAAGAAAGTCACTTTAAACACAACAGGAGGAGGGAAAACTGACACTTTACAGCAAAAACAGCCGCGTTCATTTCCATATTAGATGTTGTAGGAGCTTCGTTTGAGGCCCCCGGAGGTTCTGGGTCCCCAGAGGAAGCCTCCATCAGAGGAAAATAAAAGAAAAGCTTCCCCCTCCGGAGCTGATCGCCTCTTTGTTTCACCGTCTCCGACTTTTTTTTTTTTTTCTAAAACTGCGGCGTCTGATCGGATAAATCATGTTTCAGCCTGATGTGTTTTCAGAGGCTCCCTGAAGGCCTCGCGCTCTGTTTTCTCTGCCTGATAAGAATAACTGAGCTAATATTTTCAATATCCAGCCGCACACAAGACAAACATGTACAGTAACATTTACATTTTCTGACATGGAGCTCAAAGCTCGCAGATCCAGACAACGTTCCGACATGGACGGTAATCAAATCTACGCTGTGAAATGAACACGGTGCTCTCGGCTTGGCAGAGCTCAGCTGCAGCACTTAATGTTCTGGAGTTTAATGTAATTTACTGCTGAGGGTCACTGAGAGGGTTCCTGGGGGTTCCTAAGAGGTGTTCTGGTGTTTAAGACGAGGACATGAGTTCTGGAGGAGACCGATTCAGGAGTCCTAAAGAAAGCTGGTCACTGAGGGGGTCTTTGAGGGGAAAAGTCCACCTCCTGCTTGGCAAGAATCCCGATGGAGGTTCTAGTTTTCTTCGAGAGTTCTGAGACTTGGATGAGATCCAGTGGTTCTTAAGGAGGTTGTAGAGGTCTGTAGAGGCCATTGAGGAGGTTTCAAGGACTTGTACGGAGATCCTTAAAATCTTTGAGACGGATGTTGAGGTTCTGAAAATGGCTGATGGTCTTACAGGAGGTTCTGTGGGTCATTAAGATGTTTCTGGAAGTCTTTAAGTAAGTTCTGGGGAACTCTGGAGATGAAGGGATTCCATAGTTCCTTGTTGAGGTCCTGAGACTGCTAGATGGTTCCTATGCTCTAGACTTCTCCTAAAGATTGTTCAGTAGGGCCTGTGTTGAATAGTTTATAAAGTTCTAGGGGTGCTTGTGAATGTTTCAAGAGTTCAGTGAGATCCAGGGGTCCTTTAGGAGGTCATTGAGAGGGTTCCAGGAGTCCTTGAGCACATTAAGGGGATCTTTGGATCCTTTAAAGTGTTATCCAGGTCCTGAAAGTGGTTAAATGGTGTTTGAGGAGGTTCTAAGAGGGTTCTGGGAGTCCTTATGTCGGATCTGGGGAGCTCTGGAGGACGATAAAGTTTTAGGTGTCCTTTAGAGGGTTCCAGGGGTCCTTGAGGAAACTCCTGGGTGTTTTTGTGAAGATACAGGAAAGGTTTGAGAGTTGCTGAGTATTTTCAAAGCATTCAAGGTTCCCTAATGAGACCTCTGAGGATGTTCTAGTGAGTCCTCGGGGACTACAGGGACCTTTGGGTGGGTTCCAGTAAATATACAGAGTTCTGTTGCCTCAATCCAAAACTAACCGACAAAGAAACCCAAACTCCAGGAGCAGGTTTGCTTTTAGTGTCTGAGTGAAAAGCTGTGTGGATCGTTGATCCTCTCTGCAGGGTTCCCTGTTCTTCATCTGTGAGCTGCTGGCTGTACATTAAATCCAGATTACACCTCCGAGACTCTGAGAACAACGTTTCCACAACACTGGAAGAAAAGTCGCCTCTTTCTGGGATGTTTTTCTTTTTAAAAAAAAAAAAAAAAAGAAAAGAAAAAACCCTCTAACTGCTGTCAGAGGTTCGTGGAGATGGAAAACTCTCTGGGAATCCCTGAGGAACCACAGCCAGGAACATGAGGGGGTTTGGAGAACCACCACAGAGCCAGCGGGACATGTGGGGGTTTTTAGAGGAGAGGAAATGTAGCAGCATTTTATGACCCCCCAAACCCCGAAACCAGGTGGGGCGGAGCTGACACGTGGAAGCCCCGCCCACCAAACCAGAGCCCCGCCCCTGAATAGTTTGAGGAAACGGTCATTTTTTTAAACTAGAAAAGCAGCGCTGCAGCTCTGAGGAGGAGCAGAAGGAAACATGAGCTGGAACATCTCAAACTAACATCCTTCACATACGTTTAGCTCTGGAGGAAATCCAGCTCTGATTAATGCATCAAGACTGAGTACAGGCCAAAGAAAACGGGTCATTTCATATAAAATCCACCAAATATGAGAAAACATTCCTCCATGACCGCCTCAGAATCATCTGCTTCTTCATCTCCAGTAACTTTATTAATGATCAGAGTTTCACCTTCAAATATTTCCAGAGTTCCACATAGAGATGGGTCCAGATTTGTCACTTTTTAATGGACTTTTTCTATCATTTCTGAGATGTTTTAGGAGGAAAAAACACATCTGAGTGAAAAACTGCAACTAAAAAAAAAAAGCTGAAAAATGACCACAAAAAGAGACCAAATCGCAAAGAAAGAGCCAAAATTACCACAACAAAACACAAAATTACCACAAAGAAACACACAATCAGCACAAAAAGAGACAAAAGCACCACAAACAGGATGCAAACTACTACAAAATGACCCCAAATCACCACAAAGATACATGAATATACCACGGGAAGACTCAAAATCTCAACTACATGATGTACAATTACCATAAAGATGCAAAATCACCACAAAAAGATGTAAAATTACCACAAAAAGACCTCAAATCACCACACAAATAAGTGAATATTTCACAAAAAGTCTCAAAATGACCACAAAGAAGCATCTAGTTCTTCATCTGCAGTAACTTTATCAATGATCAGAGTTCTACCTTCAGACTGGGAATATTTTCCTTCAAGTCCATAGAGGTGGGTCCAGATTTATCACTTTTTAATGGACTTTTTCCATCATTTCTGAGCCTCAGAACTTCATCAGTCCAGCAGATAGAACCATGACATTTAGGAGGAAAAACACATCTGAGTTCTGATAAAAACTGACTCTAAAATAACAAAAAAAAGCTGGAAAATGACAACAAATAGAGACAAATTAACCACAAAAAAGATCAAATCACAAAATTACCACTAAGAAACACAAAATCAGCCCAAAAAGAGGTAAAAATGTCACAGAGACACAAAATCTACACAAAAAGACACAAAATGACCAAAAAAAGACAACACGACCACAAATACACCCAAAATCAGCACAAAAACAGGTGAATTTACCACAGAAAGACACAAAATCTCCAATAAAAGATGTACAATTACCACAAAAAGACCTCAAATCACCACAAAACACTCAAAATTACCACAAATGAACGATACATAAAACAACAAAAACAACAAAAACAAAATGTGCAAAAAGACCAAAACTGTTTTCAGAGTCTGAGGACTGCAGGGAGGCATAAAATCCTCTGAAGTGATGGAAGTGTGTGTGTGTGTGTGTGTGTGTGTGTGTGTGTGTGTGTGTGTGTGTGTGTGTGTGTGTGTGTGTGTGTGTGTGTGTGTGTGTGTGTGTGTCGGGGGACGTGGCCTTACATTAACCCGCTGTGAAGGTTCGGAGGAGGATGAAGAGGGTCGGACCACCTCCTCGCAAAACCAAAACGAAACAAGAGTGTGAATAAAGGTCAGCGCTGTCAACACACACACACACACACACACACACACACACACACACACACACACACACACACACACACACCGTGCAGCAGTCCTCAGAGGCGCTGAGCGCTGCAGAGACGGATGTGAGATGAAAAGAAGCAGCGACGCATCAGATGCAGCAGCAGCTCTGCAGGCCGACGAGGAAGATTTAGAACAGCTTTAAAGGTGTGAAGAGAACAGAGTGATGAAAGCAACAACACAAACCAACACAAATGAGAGACAAAACTACACAAACAAGACACAAAACAACCAAAAGTGAGACACAAAACAACATATACAAGACCTAAAACAAAATAGAAAGACTCAAAACGACACAAACAAGACATAAAATGACAATAGCATGACACAAAACTAACAAAATGAAACACAAAAAGACGAAAACGAGACAAAACGTCAAAAATGAAAGCTAATAAAAGACCCAAACAGGACATAAAACAACATAAATGATGTAGAAAATGACACTAACTTCCTGGTGTCAAACCTCTAAATGAGACGTTTGATTTCTTGATATTTTAACAGGTGAATAAAAGCAGTTTGTTGGTGAAACTAAAAGGAGGTGAGCAGATGTCAGAGCTGGATTATCCTGTAAGACGAGAGGAACTAATTAGTGCAGCAGCAATAAGCAGCAGCAGCAGCTTTAATAGGATCCACAGTTTGTTTGCAGCTCACTTAATGCGTCTATTATTAGAGTCTCATATTGAACGGTTCAGGCTAATTGTCTGCGCTGCTCCAATAATAGGATGTAATAATGATCATGTAGCGCACTCAGACGACATCTGATTACTGATGACAACGCTGCCGCAACGCTTCCGCAACGCATTAAAACCTGCAGCGGCAGCAGCCCAGACGCAGGGAGACAAGAATCACACACAAAGTGACAAAAAGAGGCCCAAAGTGACAAAAATCAGACACAAGATGACAAAAATCAGGCACAAAATTTCAAAAACCAGACATAAAATGATAAAAAACAAACATAAATCAAACAAAAAGAGGCACAAAATATCATAAAGACAACTAAAATGTGACACAAAATAACAAAAACGAGGCATAAAATAATAAAAACTAACACAAAAGGCCAAAAAGAAGCCCAATATGACAAAAGAAGACCAAAGAATGTTCTCCAACATCCATCAGGTTTCTTTTTAGCAAAGTTTCCTAGGAGGACGACCACTGCAGCTCTGATTAGTGGTACTATGACTCCTTCTATACCTCCTGATTAGTGGAACTATGACTCTTTCTAGACCTCCTGATTAGTGGAACTATGACTTCTTCTATTCCTGTAGCTCTGCTTAGTTCACTCAGAATTTTCTTCTGAAGTGTTTGTATTTAATTGTTTGTCTCCTGTTTAAGAAGCGATACATCATTTGACAGTTAGTTGTGTTCACTTTTGTTGTGTCATACATTGTCTAGTTCCTGCGTAGTTTAAGGAGTTGTTAATGCCTTTAAACTTACAAAATAATGACTTCTACCTCTTGAAATTGCTCGAATTTACCAGTTTAGTTAAAAAATGCCTTTAATGCCAGTTTGATGTCATTTCAGAACCTTTTAATATGTTCAACCATCCATTAATTCACTCGTTAATCTTTCTCTAAATTGTGGTGAACTCCTGAATTTGAACTTTAAATTGGCCGTAATGTAATCTTGTAAATGTTGTTGCATTTTAAAACTATTTAATCTAAACTAGTGTTCCAGCTCTGTTAATTTAGCCTCCACCTATTAATTAATTATGCCCTTAATCATCTCAGTTCCGTGAATTAAAGGGTGAATTAAAAGGCTTGGCTTTGTTGTGTGACTTCATTAGAATCCTCCGCTGAGGTTTGTTGTTATTTGGACCTTCTGCTGTCTGATTAACATCTCGTCAAGTCTTTCTGCTGTTCTCAGGTTGTTTATAGTAATTTATTGTTGTCCATTTGTGTAACTTTATGTCTATTTGTGGTGTTTATGTGTGATTTGGTGTCTTTTGTGATCATTTTTGTTGCCTCTTTGTGTTTAATTCCAACCATGTTTAATGTTGGTTTCCAGTGTTTTGTGTCATTTTGTTAATGTTTGGTGTCTTTTTCTGCTCACAATTTTGTGTGCGTTTGTGTTCATTTTGTTTCTTTTTTGTTCTTGTTTGTCACTTTTGAGTCTCTCTTTAGTCTTTTGTGTCATTTTGTATCGCTTTTTGATATTTTGTGGTGTTTTTATGTCATTTTATGTGTTTTTGTGTTCATTTTGCGTCTCTCCTGACCTGGACTGACCGCAGTGAATGCATAGTCCTGACAGTGAAGTGTGTTATCATTTTGTATAATTTTTTTTGTCATTTTAAAGTATGTTTGTCTCATTTTGATGCCTTTTTGTGTGTTGTTGTGGTCATTTTGTGTCTCTGTGGTCATTTCTGTCATTTCATGTCTTTTCTGTTGTTTTTTGTGTCTCCTTGTGATCATTTGTATCTCTTTGTGGTCATTAAGTCACTTTTTCATGTTGTTTTTTTGCTCCTTTTTCTTGTCTTTTCATGTCTCTTTGTGTCGTTTTGTGTCTTTAACTTGTGACTTCCACGTCGATGCTCCTTCCCTCCGTCCCGGCTGTCAATCTCAGATTTTCTCTGGGACCTTTGGGGTTCTCCAGGTTCAGACTCTGATCCTGTTGTCAGTCTCCGTCCTGGTAATTCCTCTATTGACAGATGTCCAATCAGAGGGCGGCGCTGCGATCGGCATGGCAACGAGCTGATAGACTCCAACCAGTCGATAAGTTCCTCACAGGAAACCCGCCGAGGACACACAACAACACACAACAACACACAACATCATCACATTAATCCACTGACTCCATCAGTTCTTTAACACAAGTCATTCAGTGTGATGCGCACTATGTTTGTTGTCTTTGTGCGTCTCTTTCTGGCCATTGTGTGTCTCTATGTGGTGTTTTTGTGTAGTTTTCTGTCTCTTGTGTCTGTGTCATGCTATTGTGGTCACTTTATTGTTATTTTTGTGTTGTTTGTGGTCATTTAATCTCATTTTATGATCTGATTGTGTTATTTTTCTTTTGCCTTTTCGTGTGTGGGTTAGGGTTAGACACTTGGTAATTTTATGTTGTTATTGTGAGCAGTTTGTACTTACTGTGTAATTTTGTTTATTTTGTGGTCGTTTTTTCCTATCATTTTTCTGTTTTTATTTATGTCATTTTGTTACATTTCTGTGTATCTTTGTGGTCATTTTGTGGTGTTTTTCTGCCCTTTTGGTCATTTTATTGTCAGTTATTAGTCTTTCTCTGTCTTCCTGTCATCTTGTGGTGTTTTTTTGTCATCTGATTTCCTTTTACGATAATTTTGCAGTAATTCTCTGCTCTTGTGTTCTTCGTTGTTGAATCCTGAACGAAACCAGCAGCAGCAAAGTGTAGCAGGAAACTACAACTTAAACGTCGCCGTGCTTTGACAAACTGCTGCCAACCGACTTGCAGCGATGCAGAGTCAGCTGGTTGGGGGAGGATGTGGGGGAGGACGTGGGGGAGATTCTGGGGGAGTCGGGGGTCCGGCTGAAGCTTCCAACACAAACTGAAGCAGAACTGTGGACGTGAAGCGTGAAATGGCTGAGAGGTGTGCTGCTTAATGTGTTTATGGTTCTGAGTCCGGGCCCAGATCCAGAACCACTTAGAGACTGATTCAGATCCAGAACCACTTAGAGGCTGATCCAGAGCCAGATACCCTCCGGCTCCACAGAACCAGGCTGCTGATACAGGGAAACAGGTCCTGGTCCAAAGAGTCCTCAGTCCTCATCGTTTTCTGTCATTTTCTTCTCTGATTCTCGGTCATTTTATTGCCATTTTCTTTCTCTTTTTGGGGTCTTTGTGGTGTTTTGGGGAAATTTTTGTGGTGGTTTTGTGTCATTTTGTTGTGTTTTTATGGTCTGTTTGTGTGTCTGTGTGGTTGTTTTGCGTCTTTCCTGAACAGGACCACCACAGTGAATGCATAATCCTTAGAGTGTAGTGCGTGAGAACATTGTGTCATTTTGTCTTGCTTTTTTGTCATTTCATATGTATATATATATATATATACAGTAGAAGTCGTAGAAGTCCAGTCTACTTTATGCAAATGAGCTGCAGCACAGTCCAGGTAAATGCACCGGACTGCAGCTGGAAACACACCGTATGCTGCAGCTCGTCCAGTTGTGGTGCGTTTGGAGCTTCTACTTTATGCAGCTTCGATGCGGCTTGCGGAGATTCCACGCATCGTGAAACTGTCCTCAAACATCTAAACCAGCTGTCGGTGACCTAAAACCAGGACAGATTCAGCTGCTGCACAGATTATTTCTCACCTCAAATGCTTTCAGAAATACTTTTCACTGAAGTGTTTCTGAAATAAAAGAGAAAGTTTGCGGCCGAGTTGTTGTGTTTATCCGACTCATCTGCTGGACTGTCAAGCTGAAAGCGCGGTCATGTGACCACGTAGCGGTCCGCTAGTGACCGCCCAGCATCCGTGTGATTTTCAGATGCGGTGCGTTTACCTGTGGGAAAAATGGATCTAGTGGGCATGAACCTTTAGACACAAAACAACTAAAACAAAACACAAAACAAGACAAAAACAAGCAAAACAAGACACAAAACAACAAAAAGTAATGATAATAATCTAATGTTGTGTGCCCTCCACCCACCCCGACCTCCTCCCTGCACTGAGCTCCACTCTGAACTTAAACTGGGACGCGTTTTATGTTTCGAGTTGTGTTTTAGACTTTAAACTTTTCTTCAGAAGCTGTTCGGCGTGGCGTAACAATCAGGAAACGCTCCGACCATGAGATCAGCTCTGCATCAGTGACAGGTCGGAGGAACTTCAAACGGCTTGTTTCTGTTCAATGTGTTTATTCAGAGTGTTTATCGCTCTCATTACGAGCCTCCTGCAGAAAACACCACATCACATTTACAAAAAAAAAACCTACGTTCTGCTAAATTATGCAGAGATTTTGCTAGAGGCCTTTTTTTCCGGAGTTTGTTGGAGTTCGTGATGCAAGACTTTCAGCTGCTTACAGCGCTGAGGTCATTCGGATCTTAGCGGCGCTAAAAACTTCGCAGCGAGGAGCGTTTGATTGTGAGCGACCCGGGGTTAAGGAGGACGGCCTGCCTTTTGTTTCCCAGCAGCTCCGTCTGTCATCTATAATTCATGGCCTTTAATGGGCGGCTCATATTTTGGGAAAACGCCATTTGAGAAAAATCAATGGAACAAATAAGGCGGACGCTAACGCTAACGCCGCTCAGACCTGAAATCCTCTCTGACGGGGAGGAGGAAGGTGCTGGAAAAGCAGCCGCATAATCTGATCTGAGTCCAAATTTAAGGCTGATTAATAAATAAATAATGTGCCCCCAACAAAAAATGAATTATTCAGTCGCTCAGCCGTCAAAAAAAATCCTAATAAATGTTGGCCCACATATTGAGATGCACATTTTGGGCAGCTAATGACCTGAATCTGAATGTTGGTCCGTCGACTCGCCTGAATCTTAAGCGAGTGTGTGTTTTAAATGTGTGTGAGCACTCAATCATCAGTGTGAATATTTAAGGGAAAAAAAGCAGGCGTTGACCTCTTTTCTCTCATTTTACTGCTGAGTTCAGTCGGTTTTCACTCGCAGTCGGAACATTTAGCGGTTTAACGTCTTCAGACCCGATCGATCGATGTGATCGGAAGATGTTTTTGGAGACATGAAGCTAAAAAAATGTGGTTTAAAGGTGAAATCCTTCCGTACACAGGCACACGCAACGAAAATTCTAATGTCATATCAGAAAAATTACAAAAACTATAAAAAATGACACAAAAGGACCACAAAAAGACAACAAAATGACAGAAAAACAACAAATAATGACACAAAAAGACCATAATAAGACAACAACATGATAAAAAAACAACAAAACAACAAAAAACACACAAAAAGACCATAAAAAGACAACAAAATGACAGAAAAACAACAAAAAATATGCGATTACATGCAGGAAAAACAAATCTAGTGGACACGTACCTTTTTTTGGTTCTTTTTTGTCTTGTTTTATGTTTCGTTTTTATTGTTTTGTGTCTTGTTTTACTTGTTTTGTGTCTTGTTTTGCTTGTTTTGTGTCTTGTTTTTATTGTTTTCTGTTTTGTTTTGCTTGTTTTGTGTCTTGTTTTTCTGGTTTTATGTCTTGTTTTGGTTGTTTTTTGTCTTGTTTTGGGTTTCTGTGTTCAGTGAGTGGAGCTCAGTGCAGGGAGGAGGTCGGGGTGGATGGAGGGCACACAAAATAATCCAATAGTTAAGAAAAACCTATTCACATCAATACTACTGCTACAGTTCTGAGCCGACTGTCTCCTTTTTGTTGTTTTGTGCATTTTTTGGTCTCATTTTTATTTTTTTGAGTGATTTTGAGTCATGTTTTTTTTTTTTTTTTGTGTTTCATGTTTTGTTTTTGTTTTTTGTCTCAGAGGTCAAAGTTGAGCGTTTGATCCAACATGGCGGCAGGAACATCAGGGTGGAACATCTGGAGAACTCGAGGAACAGCCCAGAACTGAGTCCATTAAGTTCTTTTCCCTCCAATAAGTGAAGTTAGAGTGGAGAAGTGAAGCCTCTTAGTGCTGTTTTCACAGCTGGAGGCTGTAAAGCTGCTTCCTGACTCAACATTAACATCATACTTGGCAGAGCTGCGTCCACTAAACACCTACTGATCCAGCACATAGACCGGCCCCGCAGGACCCTACTGAACCAGCACATAGACCGGCCCCGCAGGACCCTACTGAACAAGCACATAGACCGGCCCCGCAGGACCCTACTGAACCAGCACATAGACCGGCCCCGCAGGACCCTACTGAACCAGCACATAGACCGGCCCCGCAGGACCCTACTGAACAAGCACATAGACCGGCCCCACAGGACCCTACTGATCCAGCACATAGACCGGCCCCGCAGGACCCTACTGATCCAGCACATAGACCGGCCCCGCAGGACCCTAGTGATCCAGCACATAAACCGGCCCAGGCTGGGGAAAGTACTGCATTACTACTGCAGTAGTACTACATTCGTACTGTGTAAGTATTGTATTATTACTGTGATAGTACTACATTAGTGGAACAGTACTGTGTTAGTTCTGAGCCAGCACATAGACCGTCCCCGCAGGACCAGGCTGTGTCCTGGGGGAAATACTGCGTTAGTACTGTTATGGTACTACATTAGTGTTACAGTACTGCATCAGTACTGTTTAACTGCTGCATTAGTACTGTGTGCTGAGGAAAGTTTCATTATTTTTGGATAAAGTTTTATTTTCAATGAATGCATTAATCGTCTGTTTTTAGGCGTGTTTGATTTCTTCACCTTCAGATCAGGAACCACAGAATCGACTGAAACACAAGCAGAGTAAAAATGACGTCCGTTTGTTTCTCCTGTGGCCTCATTTTCCACCTGTGAATCGGTTTATAAATGTAAGATCAGTCGGGGTGTTATTGTTCCCAGCGGGGGGCTTCAGGTGGAGCAGCGCCACAATAAAAGCACACTACACAATAAAAGCACACTACACAATAAAAGCACACTACACAATAAAAGCACACTACACAATAAAAGCACACTACACAATAAGAGCAGTAAATAACGAGTGAAGTCATAAAAATGGCCGACATGAAAACATGAAAGTGAGAAAATCATCAGAGCTGAAGTTCAACCTGCAGGATGTCAGAGATTTTTCAAAATAAAGTTCAGTTTACTTCAATTTAAAGATCCTATGTCTTTTTACCAAATAACATGGATTTATGTCTGTTTGTGTTCATTGTTCAGATTATTTTGTGTCTCTTTATGACTATTTTGTGTGTGTTTTTGTTAATTTTGTGTCTTGTTTTTTAGTTTTGTCTCTTTGTGGTCCTGTCTGTATCTTTTAGCTCATTTGTGTGTTTTGTTTTGTTTTTTACACCATTTTGTGTCTCTCCACTGCTGCTGCATCTCGCTTTTGTTCTTTCGTGTCTTTTGTGTGAGTTTATGTTCATTTTGCACCTCCTCTGTTGGTTTTGTATAGTTTTGGTTTGATTTGTTTAGTTTTTGTGTGTCATTGTGAGTATTTTGCATCCCTTTTTCATCACTTGGCCTTATTTTGACATCATTTTGGGTTTTTTTACTGTTCTTTTTGCATCTGCTAGTCGTTCTTTGGCCGTTTTGTTGATTTTACTTCTTCTGTCTCCTCATTTTGTGTCTGTTTACTGCCTTTTTGCAAATTTTTGTTGTTTTTTTCTGTCTGTTTTACTGATTGTATTGTTTGTTTTCAGGGCATTTTCTGTCTTTTTATAGTTTTGTTGGATCGTTGTAGTTGTTCTTTTGAGTATTTTCATTCTGTGTGCAGTGTTATTTCCTTTCTTTCTGCTCTTCACGGTGTTGTTACGTCGTAGTTGTTCGGTTGTGTGTCTTTTTTTGTTCGTGTAGATTTCTGATCCAAAAGATTCAGATTCAGTCGTTATTTCCTGTGTTTGACAAACGTCAGCTGCTCTTTTAATCTCAGGCCTCGATTCTCCCACAGAAAACTCCTGATTCCGTTTGGATGTCGTCATGATGAACCGACGGCAGAACGCGAGGAACATACAAATGTTCTGCAGCAGCCTTGAAACTCGGCGGCGGCGATTAAGCTTTCAGTGCAGCTCTCAGCGTTTCCTCTCAGTTTCTGACACTCAACACCGCCAGATGGCTGCGAGTCATTATAACTGTCTCCCTCAATATCTACCTGTGTCCATCTCTGCCGCCCAACCGCCAAACAAAACACCCGCCGAGGGCTGAGGGCTTTCTGGGCGAGTCGGACGTTAACCGGAGAAACCGTGAGGAAATCAGCGACGGATCAAGACAAAAAAAAAGAATCTGCAGGAAGATCTGCTGCTGCTGTGGTTCAGAGTTAAAGAAAATGTGATCCGACCTCAGTTTATTTGCTGATTTGAGGTAAATTAGTTTCCAACAAGTGCAGCTCAGCAGCAGCTGATAATGTTTCTAAAGGCAGTAGATGGAGAACTCTCTGACATGGAGCCATGATTAATAATAACTCAGTCTGAAAGTTTTCTGACACAGATGAAAGTTTCTTTAACCCTCCTATTGTCCTCATTTACAGGCACCAAAAAATATTGTTTCCTTGTCTGAAAAAAATCCAAAAACTCAGCAAAAAAAATTCCCCACATTTATAAAAATTTGCAAAAGCTTCAGGAAGAAATTTTCAATAATTCCTTAAAAGTTTCCCTCAAAAGTTTTATTTTAAAAAATCCCCCAAATTTCATAAGAAAATTATTGTAAATATTTCAAAAAATGATTTTTATGTGTGCTTTATGTGTTCTTGTGGACACTGACAATGTTCTAGTGGACCTTCATGCGTGTCTTTAATTAGATGTACTGGTCCAGTGGTTCTGAGGAGGTTCTACTGGTCTTTAGTTGGGTGTAGAAGTCTTTTAGGTGGTTTAAATGTATTTTAGAAGGTTCTAGTGGTTCTTTAAGAGGGTCTAGTAGTCTTTAATTGGATCTTGTGGTCCCTGAGAGGGTTCTTGTGGACACTGAGAAAGTTCTAGTGGACCTTCCTAAGTGTTCTTAATTAGATGTATTGGTACAGTGGTTCTGAGGAGGTTCTAGTGGTCTTTAGTTTGGTGTAGAAGCCTTTTAGATGTTTTTAAAGTTCTTTAAAAGATTCTAGTGGTTATTTAGGAGGTTCTCATGGACATTGAGATTGGCAATGATTCTTTAATTTGATCTCGTAGTCTTTTAGAAGGTTCTTCTAGACATTGAGAAAGTTCTAGCGGTGCTCTGTGAAGATCTAGTAGTTACTAAAACTGTTTTACATTCAGTTATTTGGAAGTTCTGGAGGTACATCGAGAGGTTCTACTAGTCCCTGATGCTTACAGTGGTTTTGATGGCGTTCTAGTGGTCTTTAGTTGGGTGTCAAAGTCCTTTTGGTGGCTTGAATGTCTTTTAAGAGGTTCAAGAGGTTCTTTTGGTAATTCTCCTGGACATTGACAAAGTTCTCGTGGACCCACATGAGTTTCATTAATTAGATGTATTTATACAGTGGTCTTGAAGACGTTCTAGTGGTTTTCAGTTGCGTGTAGAAATCTTTCCGGTGGTTCGAATGTCGTTTAAAAGGTTCTAGTGGTTCTTTCAGCAATTCTCTTGGGCATTGACAGTTCTCGTGGTCCTTCATGACGTTCTCTTAATCTTTCCTTGGATGTAATGGTCTAGTGGCCCCAACATTATTTCCTCATCAGAATTTTTGGCCCCTAAAAATCCTCATTGGCCACAAAAGTCCAGAATCAGAATAAATGAAAACACTGAAGAACGTGGCAGGAATCCGCTGGAACACCTGGAAGTTGTTTTACCTCAAAAATCAGTGACAGAATTTTCATCCTGAACATCTTCAACCAAACGTCTGATGCTGTCTGCTTGTTAATTTGGGTTCCATCCAGAAGGAACCCGTTGGTTGGAGATTAATTCACGGTAAATCCGGTCGGTTACGGAGATAAATAAGTTCAGGTTGGACTGTAGTTCCGTCTGCTGTCACACAAACCTCTGAAGGACTTTAAGGGTTCTTTAAACCTCACGTTGAGACGCCTTTCTGCTGCAGGTCTCTGGTTCTGACAGCTGCTTGTTATTGCAAAAATAAAAGTGCAGCCAATTAGAGCTGCAGCCGAGAGCGAAGCTGCTAAGCTCTGCGGTATCCGAGGATCAGGCCCGATGAGCTCGGCTCTGCTGCACATTAATACCTCCGACTGCAGCGTCCTTCAGCTCCGTCTGCCGGGACTCCAGGAGGGAAACCTGCCGACACAAACATCTGGAAACCATCGAGCAGTTGTTCTGTCTCAAACAAGGAGCTGTTTACTCCCAGAGTCGAGGCCTGAATGTGCACAAAGTGTGACGGATTTACCTTCACAAACACAGAAGCACCTGCAGCCACATACATGTTCCCTAAATCCTGCTGCTGGATTCTGCTTTCATTTTCTGCTTTTTTATCCAGACTGTGATGCAGCTCTTCTCTGTGGTGCATTTTACTGAACTCAAAGAGTGTTTGGTTCCACCGGAAGGACAAAAACAGACAAAATAGACACTGAGACAGAAAAAATGACCACAAAGTGACGAAAGAAACCAGAAAGAGACAGAAGATGAACAAAATTACTCACAAAACAACAACTACAGGAGATAGAATGATGTCAAAAGGAGGAAAACCAACAAACAAAAGCAAAAACAACCCCTAAAATAACCTAAATTACACAAAAAATGGTGACAAAGACACACAAAACAGCCACTACAAGATGCAACAATGCAGTAAAGTGACACAAAATGACCAGAGACGTGCAAATCAACAAAGCCTCTTCTTTGTGTTTTTTGTGTTTATTTGTGGTTGTTTTATGTCTCTTTATAGTTGATCTCTGTCTCTTTTTAGTTGTTTTCCATTTTTTGTTTTTGTTTTGTGTCACTTTGTGGTTCCTTCTTCTTCTTCTCCTTCCTCTCCTGACTGAGGACCACCTGGATGTTACCGTGAGGAGAAAATCCCTTGTTCAAACCCCCGCTGACATCCTGACTAATTCAACAATCGAGCCGTGGTGAGTTCACTGTCCCCGACAAACCGGCTCCGTGTGAATGTGTCGATGGATGGACAGTATTGATCGATTATCGGCAGCCTCCCACGGAGCTCAGGACCATCCTCAACCCTCCAAACACCATCAATCACCAATTATCCACCCACTTTTATTATCCTCCTCCTCCGATAAATCTGGACTCCAGCGCTGCGCCGTAAAGCAGGATTCATGCGCTGACACTTTAACGCAGACTCCGGGAGCGTTATGGGATGTCTCCGAGGAGCCGCAGGACTCCCATCGTCCCCATCACGGCCGGATCCCGTCCAGAAACCCGGAGCAAACGGAGATTTATCAGGAACATGAAGGCGACACCGGGGAGCCGGGCCGGGTCAGAGGACCGGCCGGGGAGGAATATAAGCCGAGCTCAGAGCGGAATGAAAGCAGAAACCAGACCGAGCAGCAAACAGGAAGTCACAGCAGATACCTGGGATCAGCCACAGCACAATTAATCCTCCTGAACCAGCTTAGATAGAGAAGAGCTTCCTGTTTGCTCACGTTTAATTCAGAACAAAAATAATCTGAATTTAAAGAAAAAAAACTAACATCAAAGCAAAAAATACACATGTAGCGACGCAAGATAACCACGAGACACAAAACCACCAAAAAACGACACAAAACGACACAAATGCAGCTTAAAGTTACATTTCTGTTGGTTTTTTCGTGGTTTTCTTTGTCTCGCTTTAGTGTTGTGCCGCTGTTTTGGGTTGTTTTGTGCCATTTTTGTTGTCATTTTGTGTCTCTTTGTGGTAATTTTGAGTCATTTTGTGGTTATTTTGTGTCTTTATGTTGTCATTTTGTGTCTTTTATTGGTTGTGTTGTCTTTTATGTGTCATTTTGTGTCTCTTTGTTGTTATTTTGTGTGTTTTTGTGGTAATTTTGTGTCTCATTGTCACTGTTTTGTGTCATTTTGTGTTTGTTTTGTGTCATTTTGTGTCATTTTGACTCATTTGTGGTTGTTTTGTGTTTCTTTCTGGTCGTTTTGTGTCTCGTGGGTATTTTGTGTCTTTTTGTTGTCTTTTTGTGTCATATTCTGTCTTTGTGGTCATTTTGAGTCATTTTCTGGTCATTTTCTGTCTATGTGTACACTATATTGCCAAAAGTATTGGCTCACCCATCCAAATAATCAGAATCAGGTGTTCCAATCACTTCCATGGCCACAGGTGTATAAAATCAAGCACCGAGGCTGCAGACTGCTTTTACAAACATTTGTGAAAGAATGGCTCGCTCTCAGGAGCTCAGTGAATTCCAGCATGGAACTGTGATAGGATGCCACCTGTGCAACAAATCCAGTCGTGACATTTCCTGGCTCCTAAATATTCCACAGTCAACTGTCAGCTGTATTATCAGAAAGTGGAAATGTGTGGGAACGACAGCAACTCAGCCACCAAGTGGTAGGCCACGTAAACTGACGGGTCAGCGGATGCTGAGGCACATAGTGCCAAGAGGTGGCCAACTTTCTGCAGAGTCAATCACTACAGACCTTCAAACTTCATGTGGCCTTCAGATTAGCTCCAGAACAGTGCTTCAGCAGAGAGCTTCATGGAATGGGTTTCCATGGCCCAGCAGCTGCATCCAAGCCATACATCACCAAGTGCAATGCAAAGTCTGGGATGCAGTGGTGTAAAGCAGCCACCACTGGACTCTAGAGCAGTGGAGACGCCTTCTCTGGAGGGACCAATCACGCTTCTCCATCTGGCAATCGGATGGACGAGTCTGGGTTTGGCGGTTGCCAGGAGAACCATACTTGTTGGACTGCATTGTGCCAAGTGTAAAGTTTGGTGGAGGGGGGATTATGGTGTGGGCTTGTTTTTCAGGAGCTGGGCTTGGCCCCTTAGTTCTAGTGAAAGGAACTCTGAATGCTTCAGCATACCAAGACATTTTGGACAATTCCATGCTCCCAACTTTGTGGGAACAGTTTGGAGCTGGTCCTTCCTCGTCCAACATGACTGTGCACCAGTGCACAAAGCAAGGTCCATAAAGACATGGATGACAGAGTCTGGTGGGGATGAACTTGACTGGCCTGCACAGAGTCCTGACCTCAACCCCATAGAACACCTTTGGGATGAATTAGAGCAGAGAGTGAGAGCCAGACCTTCTGGTCCAACATCGGTGTGTGACCTCACAAATGTGCTTCTGGAAGAATGGTCAAAAATTCCCATAAACACACTCCTAAACCTTGTGGACAGCCTTCCCAGAAGAGTTGAAGCTGTTCTAGCTGCAAAGGGTGGACTGACGTCATATTGAACCCTATGGATTAGGAATGGGATGTCACTGACGTTCATATGCCAGTCAAGGCAGGTGAGTGAATACTTTTGGCAATTTAGTGTAGTTGTTTTGTGAAGTTTTGTTATTATTTTGTGTTTCTGTGATGTTTTGTGTCTCTGTAGTTATTTTGTGTATTTTTGTTGTCTTTTTATATAGTTTTTTAAATTTTCTTTCTCTTTGTGGTGGGTTTGTGTCTCTTTGTGGTATTTTGTGTCATTTTGTGTCTCTTTGTGGTATTTTGTGTCATTTTGTGTCTCTTTGTGGTGGTTTTGTGTCATTTTGTGTCTCTTTATGGTATTTTGTATCATTTTGTGTCTCTTTGTGGTTGTTTTCTGTCTCCTTTCAGTCTTGTTGCCTCTTGGTGATGGTGTTGTGTGTCTTTGTTCTTGTTTTGTGTTCTTTTGAGTGAAAACATTATTGTGGGATGTGGTTGAAGTCATTAGCAGACAGAGTTGTGTTGCTGCAGCAGGATTCAACTCTTTAATCAAAGCAAGTCGACATAAATTAAAGAGAAGTTTCATTAACGTGGAGGAAATGAAATGAAATAACGTCTTCTTTTCTTCTACACATTATTATTATTTTAATCTGGACAATTCAACTTGTGTTAAATTATTGTGGTGAAACTAGATGTTTGTGTTGCTGAGACATCAGATGGATTTAAATATTGTAAATATATTAGGAGCCTGTATATTATTAATCATCTGGATTGATTATTGTGTGTCTCTTGGTGGTTGTTTTGTTCTTTTTGTGTCATTTTGTGGTTATTTTGCGTCCCTTTGTGTCTCCTTGTACTTATTTTGTGTCTCTTTCTGGTTATTTTGTATCATTTTTTGTCATTCTTTGTCTCTTTGTAGTTATTTTTTGTCTTGTGTTTGTTTTCTGTCTCTTATTGGTAATTTTTTTGGTCATTTTGTGTTCCTTTCTGGTCAATTTGTGTCTTTTTGATGTTGTTTTGTGTCTTTTTATGTGATTTTGTGTTGTTTTCCAATCATTTTGTGTCTCTGTGAATGTTTTGAGTTGTTATGTAGTCATTTTGTGAATTTGGTCATTATTTTGTGTCTCTTTTTGGTCATTTCATGTCTCTGTGGATGTTTTGAGTCATTTTTTGTCATTTTTTGTCATTCTTTGTCTCTTTTTGGTTGTTTTGTGTATTGTGTTTGTTTTCTGTCTCTTATTGATACTTTCTGGTCATTTTGTGTCCCTTTGTGGTCATTTTGTGTCTCTTTCTGGTCATTTTGTGTCTCTTTCTGGTCATTTTGTCTCTTAGTGGTAATTTGCGGCTGGACTCCAGTTGTCTTCTCCTCTCTGATCAAAGCCCGTCGGTGTTTTTCTGTATTTAAAGCCCGTCAACATGTTGCTGCTGCCATAAATTAAAGAGCGGTTTCATTTAGGAACAAATGAAATGAAATAACACACATCTGAAAGTGTCATTTTTTTCTCTTCAACACACATTATTATTATTTCAATCCATGTAATTGAAACGGCAATCCGGGCAACTTGTATTAAATTAGATTGTGGTGAAATTGCACCTTTGCGTTGCCGAGGCCGACTGCATCAGATGGATTTAATTATTCCTGTAGCCCATATATTATTAATCATCTATATTGATTTCTGAACTCCCAGACTGCTTGTGGATATGCAAATGCAGCCGCTGCAATATCGGGATGGGCTCATTTGCATGGGAGCCCATTATTATTTTATAAGTAAATTTTAATGTGGACTCAATTAAAACCCAGCCAGTGGAACAGCTAAATTGGCCCAAGGTATGAGCTTTCTGAGATTCATGTGCGGAGCCGGGATATATCAATTAGTAAAGATCAAACTTTGGCTTCTCTGGAGGGGAAAGAAAATGCTGGAATTCAATCAGAGCGGCGGCGGCGAGCGGCTCCGTCTTTGGTGGGTTTTTTGCCGTTTTTTTTCTATATTTTTTTATTATTATTCCAGGTTGTAATCAGATCTGCCAAATGGAATTATAACCCGGAAAATTCCTGCGCCGAGTCGCTGCCTCGTCGGGGGAAAAGAGGTCAGAGTTAATATTTTAGCAGCTTTAATGTGACCTTCCTGCTCCGCCACCAGAAAGTTCAGAGACCTGAGAGGAGTTACACAACTTCTGCTGCAGACCCACAACAGGCCGGGGGACGCAAACAGACACACAACAACCGAGAGACACAGAAGAACTAAACAAAGAGACACAAAAATATAAAAAGAGACACACAACAGCATAAACTGACACAAAAACCACATAAAAACAACCATAGAGATATAAAATGACCACAGACAGACACACAACAACCGAGAGACACACAGAAAAACTAAAGAAAGAGACACAAAAACATAAAGAGACACACAACAACATAAAGTGACACAAAAAACATGAAGAGTTACAAAAAATACAAAAAACAACCACAAACCGATATAAAATGACCACAAAGTGACACACAAAACACAAAGAAATGCAAAAAAACTAAACATAGAGACACAAAACAACAAAGAGACACAAAAAACATTAAAAACACAAAAATGATGAGAAAAAGACACAAAAAATCCAAAAACAGACAATTGAGAGACATACAATAACATGGAGGAACCAAAAAACATAAAAAGGCACAAAACGTTATGGAGTTTAATTCTCTAATATGTTTTCCATCCTTAAATGTAATGATGTCTCTTGTACTTATAAGACTCAAAAAATGTCCAAAACGTGTCTAAAACGACAAAACGTCCCAAAAATAAGTCAGAACTTGTCATAAACAATTCAAAAGTTCCAAAATGTCTTGAAACTTCTCCAAATGGACCCAAAATTAGTCCAAAATGACTCAAAGGTGACCAAAATAATTCGAAAGTTTTCCAAAATGTCTTGAAATCTTTCAGAAATTACAGAAAATGCCTTAAAGTCTCTCCAAAATGACCCACAATCGTCCAGCAGGACTTGAAACGAGAACTAAAATGTAGAACTTTTATTTGCTATAACATGTTTTAAATAACTGATGTGGTGTCAGTTTTTATTAGAACTCAGGTGTGTTTCTCCTCCTAAATGTCATGGTTCTATCTGCTGGACTGATGAAGGTCTGAGGCCCAGAAATGATGGAAAAAGTCCATTAAAAAGTGATAAATCTGGACCCACCTCCATGGACTTGAAGGACAATATTCCTAGTCTGAAGGTAGAACTCTGATCATTGATGAAGTTACTGCAGATGAAGAACCAGATGGTTGTTTGTGGTAATTTTGATTCTTTTAGTGGAGATTTTCCATCTTTCCATGGTATTTTCACCTGTTTTTGTGTTGATTTAGGGTCATTTTGTAGTAGTTTGGACCTTGTTTGTGAGCTTTTGTCACTTTTTGTGTTGATTTTGTGTCCATTTGTGGTAGTTTTGACCTTTTTTGGTCATTTTGCATCTTTTTGTGGAAATTTTGTGTCATTTTTGGTAATTTTGGTCCATGTTGCAATTTGGTCTCTTTTAGTACAGATTTTGAGTGTTTTTGTAGTATATTCACCTATTTTTGTGGTCATTTTGTGGTAGTTTGAACCGTATTTGTGGTGCTTTTGTCTCTTTTTGTGCTGGTTTTGTGTCCGTTTGTGGTAGTTTTGACCTTTTTTGGGCCATTTTGCATCCTTTTGTGGAAATTATGTGTCTCGTGATATATTTACCTCTTTTTGTGGCGATTTTGGGTCTTTTCGAGCTGATTTGGTCTCTTTTTGTGGCAATTTTTAAGCTTTGTTTGTCATTTTAGTCTAAAAGTTTCCTCCTAAATGTCCTGGTTCTATCTGCTGGACTGATGAAGTTCTGAGGCTCAGAAATGATGGAAAAAGTCCATTAAAAAGTGATAAATCTGGATCCACCTCTATGGACTTAAAGGAAAATATTCCCAGTCTGAAAGTAGAACTCTGATTATTCATGAAGTTACTACAGAGGAAGAACCAGATGTTCCGAGGATGATTTTTCGTCATTTTCTGTTCTTTACTGTATCAATAAACTTGTATTTGAGCTGTTTACAAAGGTTTCAAAGCCTTACAGAGACGGGACACGTTAACCTTTCTCTGCTTGGTGGAAAAACACATTTCGAATGAAGAAAACAGCGATAAAACAGCATTACTACGTTATTAAGAGGGAAATATTGCATAAAAACTGGCAGCGGTTTGAGCAGAAATTACAGCCAAGGCTGGCCGTAAAGCAGACTTCCTGTTTTCACGTGTAATTAGCCGCTGCGTGTGATTAGCAGGTAAAACAAATTGTGTGTTTTGTTGGCAGCAGATAAATCTGGTTGTAATGACCCATGTAATTTTTAAGCGGCGCCTACACCGCGGCTCCTTTAACACGTATCATTAGTGGGGTTGTATATTAGATATACATTCTGAGCCTTAATTTGGTCTCCCAGGAGCACTTGTAACGATGCAGCTGCCGGCTACAGGACACCTTTAATTTATTTATTTTAAATGTTGAGAGTAATTGAGTTCTTGAGAGATGTGAGGAGAGCCTGCTGCTGCTGCTGAAAAATGCATTAATTCCACGCCGCAATCTGTTGCGAGAATTAATACGAGGGGAAGCGTCGAATGGGGAGGAAAAAACAGAAAGGAGGCTTCGCTTCTTTATCGCCTCTGAAGGGTTCTTCATCAGCAGCTGCAGGTGATGATGGAACTATTTGTTCCTCACAGAACAACAACAGACGTCCGGAGGTCTGTGGGCGGCCATGATGATGATGTCAGAGGACAGGCGATGATGTCAGGGGACGCACCTGTATGCCTTCAACAAGTCACAGGTAAAAGAAAACCGGAGAAAAGATTTTAAAGTTGAGGTTCAAAATAAATAAATAGGTCCCCGAAGCTGAGCCCTGAGGAACTCCATGAGATTTTATAAAAACTAACAAAATATTCAGGAAATAATTTAAATTATCCAATATTGTAAACATTTTTTTTTTTCAAAAAAGCAACAATGAATTAAATTTTTTTTTTTTTTTGTTCACATTTTTTTGGTGTTGTTCATGTTCAAGTTTTATTTGAGATATTTTTCATTTTCAAAATTCAAAATCATTGCAAAAGTTGAGGTTCAAAATAAACACAGAAGGCCCTGAAACTGAGCCCTGGGGAACTCCACCAGTTTTTACAAAAACTAGCAAAATGTTCAGCAAATATTTAAAGTATCCAATAATTTAAACAGATTTATCTTTTCAATTAAAAATTAAAAATTGAAAACAGTAAAACATTCATTATGTCATTCAAATTTTACACAAATATTGAAAAGAATTAAACATACCAAAAATATAAAATGTTCAAAAACAAAAAATTTAAACTTATTTTTCTAAAATAATAAATTACTGCAATGTTAATGCAAATAAGTTGTTTTCTGATGACTTTTGTTAATAATTTTAAAAGATTTTACCCATTTTCAGACATTGTGTTCATAATTTACTAATCTATTCCAACATTTTGTGGACATTTTTGAAATTTTAAAAATATATAATTAATTCAGAATTCTGATTTTATTATTTCTTTTAATTTTTACTTACATTTTTGTTCTTTTTGTTGCCTGAAATTTTTTTTATGACTTTTGTTAATAATTTTACTATATATATATATATATATATTATATATATATATATATATATATATATATATATATATATATATACATGTCTGTGTGTGTCTTTGTGTGTCTTTGTGATAATTTTATGTGTATTTGTGTTTATTTTGCAGTTTTTAATTCTTGGTTTGCGTGTCTTTGTGGTTGTTTTGTATCTCTTTGCAGTCAGTTTTCATCTAGTCATTCTTCTGTGTGTCTTACAGTTGGTTTAAGTGTGTGTTTGCTTTGAATCAGGATCCGTTATAAAACACACTTATAGACACATGAAAAGACTACATACAAAACAAACACATGCAGAACTACTCAAAACAAACACCCAGAGCTAAAACTAAAGACACACTAAAAAGGAGACACAACTGTGAACATTTCTGCACATTTTCAGTTTCATATTTTCAGACTCGCTGCCTGAAAGTCAAAAGAACGTTTGTCGGATGTTGTTTTTCTCAGACTGGACGTCTGGACCCGTCTGGACCCGTCTGACCCGTGGTGCCGCAGCCTGTTTCAGGGCCGCCGCCGCTCCACGCCGCCGAGCCACCGTGGCGAGGGGTGAGGCGGGTGAGGAGGCGGGTGAGGAGGACGCCTCCTGCCTCTCCGCCTGGCTGCTGGCTGCTTCCGGGCCTCGGGGGAACCGGGCTTTGGACGCAGGCCCAGATCAATGTGACCTAAATTCAAATGCGAATTAGAGGCTGTCAGTGGGAGAGGACACTGTGTAAATGAGCTCAGACAGACCCGGGTCCCCCAGGAGCCCAGAACCGGGCCCCGAGTCCGCTGGAGATCTTTAATGAGTTCCAAATGGATGTCCGGGACCGGGGCCGCCGCTCCACGCCCTTCCTGCAGGCCCGAAGCCAAGCCGAGCCGCAGCCGGGGAACCTGCCGGCGTCCAAATGATTAAAATTCTCCCCAACATTAGTGAGATCAGCAGCAGCAGCTTCTTCATGTCGATGTTCACAATCTAAATATCATCAGGATACGAAAAGTCCAACAGCCAGACCTCAGGAGCTGCTGCACAACCACAACCAGAGTTTAAACACAACCGACTGGGCGAAAACAAAGAAAACAAGATAAACAAGACACAAAACAAGAAAACGAGACAAAAAACAACAAATGAGACACAAAATGACCAAAACAAGAAAAACCAGATAAAAATGACAAAAAACACACAAAAATGATTTAAAAAAACAACAAAAAAATGTGACAAAACAAGATGAACACGACTCAGAGTTACTAGTTACTAGTTTTGGACTGGTTTTAGACTAGTTTTGGACTGGTTTTGGACTGGTTTTGAACTGGTTCAGACTAGTTTTGGCCTGCTTTTTCCACTAGCATTGGACTGGTTTTGGACTACACTTAGACTAGTTTTAGACTGGTTTTAGACTGGTTTTTCACTAGTTTTAGACTGGTTTTTCACTAGTTTTAGACTGGTTTTTCACTAGTTTTGGACTGGTTTTTCGCTAACATTAGACTGGTTTTTAACTGGTGTTAAGCTAGAGTTATACTGGTTTTGAACTGGTTTTGGACTACACTTAGACTAGTTTTGGACTAGTTTTGAACTCGTTTAGACTGGTTTTGGGCTGGTTTTTTACTAACAATAGACTGTTTTTTAACTGGTGTTGAGCTAGAGCTATACTGGTTTTGAACTGGTTTTGAACTCTTTTTGGACTGGTTTTGAACTCATTTAGAGTGGTTTTGAACTGGTTTTGAACTCATTTAGACTGGTTTTGAACTGGTTTTAAACTGGTTTTGAACTGGTTTTTCACTAACATTAGACTGGTTTTTAACTGGTGTTAAGCTAGAGTTATACTGGTTCTGAACTTTTTTTGAACTGTTTTTGGACTGGTTTTGAATCGGTTTTAGACTGGTTTTGAACTAGCGTTAGACAGGTTTTAGAGTCACACTCGTCCTCCCAAACTGAACTAAAGAACTAAACAGGCAACTCCAGCAGACAGACTGACTGAGAGTCGACATGAGGACTCATTTATGTTTCTAGTGTACATTTGGGGGGAGATTCCTCAGATATACAGAGAGGGTGAGGGAGTGAGGGGGTGAGCGGATGAGGGGATGAGAGGGTGAGGGGATGAGGGGGTGAGGGGATGAGAGGGTGAGGGGGTGAGGGGATGAGGGGATGAGAGGGTGAGGGAGTGAGCGGTGAGGGGTGAGGGATGAGAGGGTGAGGGGATGAGAGGGTGAGGGGTGAGGGGGTGAGGGGATGAGAGGGTGAAGGAGTGAGCGGTGAGGGGTGAGGGGGTGAGGGGATGAGAGGGTGAGGGGGTGAGGGGTGAGGCGGCTGCAGCACAGCAGGGTGAGGCCGCAGTAATTAGCATGCTGATTCTGCATGTAATCAGATGGGCTGGCGTGCTTCTATACGTCGGCGTGGGACTGCAGCGGCGTGTGATTGTCTCCGACGCAGCATATGCTAATTGTTGATTGTCTCCAATATTATATGCTAATTGTCAGGAATTAGCATAATTCATTAACATTTGGGCCCTAATTACACAACCGGTGAAAAGCACTCGGCTGTGCTGCGACTGCCTAATGCGTGATGCGATTAATGCTGCGCCGCTCATTTGCATCCAGAGAAGGAGGCTGAAATATTAAAAGTGTTGTTGGGAGAAAATCGCGATTAGTCCCTAATCAAATGTTGTTTCTGCGTTTTAAAAGGTGTCGGCCCTCAGGTGAGAGGAAGCAGCGCCGCCGTTTCCTCGACGATCACAACCTGCAATTAGTTGCTTCTTCCTGGAGATCCAGAGAAACAAACCGACGTATTTCAGCCGCAGGAGGAGCTTTGATGTTCATCAGCAGCAGCCAGACAGAAAGAAAGAAAGAAAGAAAACACTCTGATTTCATCACAACAGGGAGAGACGCAGTACTCTGAGGCAGTACTGACGAGTACCAGGACTGACGCAATACTGACGACTACTAGGACTGACGAGGTCAAATACCACCACAGGAGAGTACTGAAGTACAAATACAAGCAGAGGAAAATAATGAAATAAAACTCTGGAGTCTGCAGTACTCTGAGGCAGCACACAGTACTGACTAGTACTAGTACTGATGAGTACAAATACCACCACAGGCAGGGGTGGACTGGTCATCTGGCATACTGGGCGCTGTCCCGGTGGGCTGGTGTCTGGTGGGGGCCAGATGAGTACAAATACCACCAGAGAAGAGTACTGAAGTACAAGTCTGGAACTGAACACACAAATACTAACAAGTACAAATACCACAAGAAAAAAAAACACTTTAGAACAAGTCTAACACTGAGCACACAAATGCTGACAGTACAAATACCACCAGAAGAAAAATACTGTACAGGTACAGAACTACAAGGCTTTCCACAACTTGATTGTGAAAGTAGTTCACTGTCTGTGGAGTTACTGCAGCCATGATTAGTGGTACTATGACTCCTTCTATACCTCCTGATTAGTGCTACTATGACACCTTCTAGACCTCCTGATTAGTGGTACTATGACTCCTTCTAGACCTCCTGATTAGTGCTACTATGACTCCTTCTATACCTCCTGATTAGTGGAAATATGACTCCTTCTATACCTCCTGATTAGTGCTACTATGACTCCTTCTATGCCTCCTGATTAGTGGTACTATGACTCCTTCTATACCTCTTGATTACTGGTACTATGACTCCTTCTAGACCTCCTGATTAGTGGAAATATGACTCCTTCTAGACCTCCTGATTAGTGGAAATATGACTCCTTCTATACCTCGTGATTAGTGCTACTATGACTCCTTCTAGACCTCCTGATTAGTGTTACTATGACTCCTTCTAGACCTCCTGATTAGTGTTACTATGACTCCTTCTATTCCTCCTGATTAGTGGTACTATGACTCCTTCTAGACCTCCTGATTAGTGGAAATATGACTCCTTCTAGACCTCCTGATTAGTGGTACTATGACTCCTTCTATATTTAAAGTGATTCCATATATATCAGTAAAACTTCTAATATTTTCTTTAAGAACATTCACAATGAATGTTCTTAAGAAACATTTTTAACATTCCTTTTTTTCCACCCAAAAATGTTCAAAGATTTTCCCAAAATGTTTAAACTGTGGACATCAGAACTTTCACTGTGAAAATACATATTTTTCCCCCACATTTTCAAACTTTAAAACTTGTCAATTTTGACCCGCAGGACGACATGAGGGTTAAACTTAATCTGAGTTTTCTTGTAAAATTCAACTCAAAACAAGATAATTTCAGGATAAGATATTTCAGATGCATTGTCTTAAAACAAGTCCCTCCATCTGCTGAAATGTCTCTTGTTAAGTGACTTTATCTTAAATCAAGTGGGATGAGACATTTTGACTAAAAATAAGACAAACACACTTGGAAAGATTTAGAGTTTTTGCAGTGTGAGGGCCACACATCACGGGACGAAGCCTCCTCCTCCTCACCCTCATCCTCCTCCTCCTCCTCATCCTCCTCCTCCTCGGCTGCATGTGGAGGGCGGGGTTAACTCGGAGGTAATTGAAGCGGGGCTTTTGTACGAATCTGCTTCCAATCCACAGGAGAGGGAGGAAAGAGGGGAAGAATGAGAGTTTTAATGAATGGAGGCCGTCATTAAAATGATAACTATTTCCTCCGAGATCACTTCCAATTTAAATGCGGGGCGAAAAGAGAAAAGACGTAATTGAAAGATTTTTTTTTCTTCTTCCTCCTTCTTCTTCATGCCATTCAAACTGTAAATTTGAATCTGTGGGAGAAGAGGGAGGCTGTTTGTAGCTATAGCTCACTAGTTCCAATTACTGCTCTTTCTGCTGCACTTAAAGCCATGAGGGACGCCGGGACTCGCATGTTTTAACCCCTCAGCCAAAAAACAGACGAGCAGCCGTGTTTTCTTTGGATCAGCGGCGGTCAAAGGGAACAGATCGTATCAGATAGTTTGGAAATACATCGAAGCAGGCGTGAGGGATGACTTAATTGATAAACAATGAGGCTGACAGTTTTTTTTTCAGATATTAACCCAACAGCTGCACATACAGTCATAGCTCAGGTCCTGACAGTGATTTATCCTACCAATGGGACGGCTGCAGACCAAATCTAAGCCTAAAACTAAATAAAAAGCCCGTACACAGAGGAGCAAGCTGTTGGAAAGTACATCCAGCGAAGTGAAATATCTCTAAAGAGTTGAAGTGCAGAGGAGCATGAAAAGACTGCAGAAAAATGGAACTATTTATACTGAACATGGCAAAATGAGATGAACCTGTTCAAAATGGCATAAAAATGGTAAACAGAGGAGCAAGTTGTTGGAGATCCATCCAGCATGGTGGAACATCTTTCTACTGATGATGAGCAGAGGAGAGAGGAAACATGGAGATATTCAGATTAAATAAAATAACATTAATGAGTCCAAAATGATTTTTTAACACGTCAAAAATGAATTAAAGGACATAAACGTGTCCAACATGACTGACATGGAGATGGTTTCTGGACACACAAAATGAGACAAATGAGACACAAAATGACCAAAACAAGAACATGAACACAATGAGAAGAAAACCACCGAACAAAACAACATAAAACAACTGAAAAAAGAAAAACAAGACAGAAAATGAGAAAAAATCGATGCAAAACCAATAAAATGAGACCTAAAATGACTAAAACAAGAAAAAAAACAGACACATGAGAAAACTAAATACAAAATGACAAAAACGAGACAGAAAACAACTAAAAAGAGACACAAAAGAAGATAAACAAGACAAACAAGAGACAAAACGAACAAAAATAGACAAAAAAAACACAAAATTGAGACTCCAAACAAGAGATTTGTTGCTTTCATTTTGTCCTTTTTACACCAAATATAAAATTGGGATGTGATAACACCAGAAATCATAGTTATGGATTAAAACAAACAAAATACTTGAAGCTTTCAGTGTTTTTAGGAAACATTAGTAACATATAGGAGAATGATTCTAATAGCTATGATCCTAAACTGAAATTTATTCAAACAGTTTATCAGGATAAAAAAAAGAGGCTCACTATTTTACTATTTTCTGTGTTTGCCCTTTAATTATTTCATGTTGGCGAGTGATGGCTGAAGGAATAATGAACATTTCTGGCAGCGGAGTGGATTGCTCTTTTGTCACATTATACCTGGGCTCAGTTCCAGAGCGACTCACGGCTCCCGATGAAAATCTGTTTAAAATACTTTTGGCTCCGAGCGAGAACATCGTCACACAGGAGCAGCGCTGCAGCCAAACAAAGGATAACACCACCTCACCACCAGCACAGAAACACCGTTACTGCAAGATCCAATATGTATAAGAAGTATTCAATCAAGTATTCACGGCCCTTAGAGGTTTGAATCATAATTTAAAATATAAAATTAGTGACCAAGAACACTCCAAGCAGCTCTGTTAAAATGTTACTGAAAAGCATCAGTCAGGACAATATGGCAGCATCATAAAGTGAAGCACGGTGGTGGCATCATCATGATGTGAAGCACGGTGGTGGCGGCATCATGACGTGAAGCATGGTGGTGGCAGCATCATGATGTGAAGCATGGTGGTGGCAGCATCATGATGTGAAGCATGGTGGTGGCAGCATCATGATGTGAAGCATGGTGGTGGCGGCATCATGACGTGAAGCATGGTGGTGGCAGCATCATGATGTGAAGCATGGTGGTGGCAGCATCATGATGTGAAGCACGGTGGTGGCAGCATCATGATGTGAAGCACGGTGGTGGCGGCATCATGATGTGAAGCACGGTGGTGGCAGCATCATAAAGTGAAGCACGGTGGTGGCAGCATCATGATGTGAAGCATGGTGGTGGCAGCATCATGATGTGAAGCACGGTGGTGGCGGCATCATGATGTGAAGCATGGTGGTGGCAGCATCATGATGTGAAGCACGGTGGTGGCAGCATCATGATGTGAAGCATGGTGGTGGCAGCATCATGATGTGAAGCATGGTGGTGGCAGCATCATGATGTTTTTCAGCAGCAGGTCCTGGAAGGCAAATATCTGTAAAATAACAAAATATTTCTCAGATTTAAATACCGTCAAAGGATTTTTTATGTGGATTTTTTTTTTTTTCAGTTTTGGTCTGTTTAGTTTTTTTTACATTTGACATGTAAATTAATACTTTTTTCTAGTTATCTGCAATTAAAACAAACATCGAAAACTTGTAAAATAACAGGAAATTGTTCCAAAAAAATGACAGATAAAATTTGGAAACAAAAGTAAAACTGTGTTTTCTGTTCTGCACCAAAACGTCATCAGATTCCCCAGATATTGTCATGGACAGTGTGACCTCTCCCATTTCTGGTTGGCTCATCGGCTTTTTCTCCCTCTGCTGGTCTGGTGATCAGCGGAGAGGGAGAGCACCTGTGGCTGTCCTCACCTGTGGCTGTCCTCACCTGTGGCTGTCCTCACCTGTGGCTGTCCTCACCTGTGGCTGTCCTCACCTGTGGCTGTCCTCACCTGTGGCTGTCCTCACCTGTGGCTGTCCTCACCTGTGGCTGTCCTCACCTGTGGCTGTCCTCACCTGTGGCTGTCCTCACCTGTGACTGTCCTCACCTGTGGCTCATCACCATCAGCCACAGGCTTTAAGAGTGAGTCTGTTGAGTACTGTTTGCATCGTTGCACTGAGTGGACGCCGAGTGTCTCCGAGCCTTCTTGGTCCGGTTTACAGAGCCTCCTGCATCCCAGAGGGACCTCCAGATGGAGGTCCTGGACCCCCGTCAGAGTTGTCTTTGCATGTGGCCTCCAGGAAGAGGACTGCACCGAGCAGCTCTGTCCCGCTCTGGGACTCTCCACTGCAGCCTCCCTGCTGCTGAGCCTCCGGACTCTGCCTACCTCTCCCCTCCCTTATGCTAGTGAGTTTTCTGGCCATAGTGGCTAATTATTCATTTTGGTAATCAGAATAGAGAAAATCTGATTACACCCTCCTGTGTACCTCTCTGTGTATTTCTCACTTTGGGTTCTCAAAATTCCACTAAACTATAACAAATATAGAAACCTACTCAGTCAAGTTCTTCATGATTTTATTGCTCTATATTCACACGTCTGGACAGGAAACCAGTTCTGCTGAGAATCTGAACGTCTTCTTTGGAGGTTTTGTGTGTTTTGAACATCGGCCGTTAAACGGATGAGTGTTTTCAACATGCAGAGTTCATGAGTGTGCTAATTGAAAGCCATTATGGGCCACATTATCGTCCTGTCACGCTGCAGGGACGTCTGCAGTCGGAGCAAAACCCACAAACCTGCAGCGAGTCCAGAATCACTGTTTACAGCGTGTTGGAGCAGCTGTCAGGCCGAGAGCCGCTACAACCACATTACAGCTCCGCAAACATTGCATAAGACAATATTTACCCAAAAAAACCAACACAGGACGGAGTGAAGTGATGCAAGAAGGCTCAGTATTCCTCACACAATCCACGGCGTGTTTATCAAAGGAATGACTGATCATAATATCGGCCTTATTGGTCTCAACAGAAATGCCACAACCATCTTGCAGATTACTCCTTGATGAGGAAAATGCAATTAAAACGTCAAGTGCGTTTTATTAGATTCTACCCACCCTGCAGGGTTTTAGCAGCCCCGGGAGTCCGTGGATGCTCCGGCGATGGATGGCATATATAGAGCTGCGAGCAACATTAGCAGAGTCGTGCCAAAATAACAGCCGCTCGCTCCCCGATGAGCCGCCTTTCATCAGCGCACAATGCAGCATGCAGGAGGGCGGCGTCCATACGGCCTCTATAGAAGCCTCAGCAGCAACGTGAAGGTCGAAATCAGACCAAGAAACGTCTTCAGAGCTGCAAGGAAGAAGACAACAGAGTGAAATACTGAGTTTCTCTACGCATCTTTTATCCAACAATCAGAACTGATGAGACACAAATCTGTTCAAAGCTCCTTCACCAGTTCAAGAACCTCTTTATTTAGACGATGGTTCTTCAATTCAACAATCTAAATAAAAATGTTTTAAAAACCTGATAAACACCTGTGCTAGATATCAAAAATTGCTTAAAATGACTGGAAACTTTCCAAGATGACTTGATGTTGTTTAAAATAACTTAAATGTTTCTTCAAAGTTCCTCAAATTTGTCCCAAATGACTCAAATCTGCCCAGAAAAATGTTTTAAAATGACTTAAAGCTTTTCTAAAATCTAAAAACACTTGTCTAAAAATGATTAAAATTGTCTAAAATAACTCAAAAATGTCCAAAATGGCTTGAAGCATTTCCAAAATAGCGAAAATATTTGTCCCACATTCCTCAAACATTTCCTTAAGTACTAAAAAAAATAATACTAAAAATACCCAAAGGATTTTAAAAAATGTTCTAAATGACTTCCAACAATTAACACTTGAAATGGTTCTGGGGTTTTAAAAGGGCTCTTCTGTTCCTAGAAAACCGCTAATTTACAGTTATTTAAGTTACATAATAACTTAAATACCTTAAATATTTGTCCCACATACTAAAAATTGTTACAAATGATTAAAAAAAATTACCAAAAAGATTTTAAAAATTGTTCTAAATGACTTTCAGCAATTAACACTTGCCCAAATTACCAAAAAGAAAGTCCTAAATGACAAGAAAATCACCTAAAATTACTTGAAATTGTCTGAAATTACTTGATATTGTCTAGAATAAGTCAAATATTTGTCCGAAGTTCCTCAAATGTGTCCCTAATGACAAACATGCCCAGAATGACTGAAAAATGTTTCACAATGACTTAAAAAAAGAAAAAATACTGAAAAAAAATTTGCTTATATGTTGTATGGTACAAGTCAAAACTGTTTTAACAGTTATTTTGCTAATATAGATTTACTGGATAATACAGATTATATACAGTAAAATCACTGACAGAAATACAAGTTTATATGTTTTATGGTATAAAAACAAGCCAAAAATAAAGTGAAAAAATATCCATGTCAAAAATCAATATATTTTTTTTTTTTTTTTTTTTTTTATAAATGGAAATTGTGACGACCCTCCACCTGGACACCAGGTGTGCTTGTTCAGGAGCTGAGGCTCGTCAGCTGATTGAGCCACACCTGGGATCAAGTGGCTCAAACTGCATAAACCTCCGTCTGTTCTAGCATCTCTAACAGGAGCTGCAGCCGTGTGGAGCTCCAGCAGCAGGATTCTGGGTTTTGTTTGGGTCTTTCATGCCCTTTTGGGTTGTTTTGCGTGGCAATGAATCGTTTTTAGTCCCCACACCGTTGTTGTCTCCTGGTTTTGTTGCGGCTTTTGAAGCCAAATTGTGACAAAATTTATTATAATAGTTTATTTTTTTTTAAAGTACTTTAATCAGTAAAAAAGTTTTAACTGTTGTTTTAATAATATAGATTTATAGGGAATACAGATTATATTTAGTGTAATCACAGGCAGAAAAGAATAATTTATGTACTGACTATGAATATAAAACAATTAAAAATTGTTAAAGAAAATTGTCTGTATCACAAATCTGTATTTTTAAAAATAATAATTAATTTTTTTTACAAGGTAAAAAAGCTATTTTGTAGATATTTGAGGTAATTTTATTTTATTTTAGGATTTTTTTAAAATTTTACTTTATTTTGTTATTTTATTTTATTTTACCTAATTTATCTTTTTTAAACCATTTTTACAGTGTTTGGACGTTACAATATTTTACAGTTTTTAAGCCACATTTTTGTCTTTTTTGCAGATTTTTTTTGTATTTAAATCTGCTAGTCACATAACTATTTTGTAGATATTTGAGGTAATTTTATTTTATGATTTTATTTTATTTTAATGTATTTATTTATTTAATTTATTTTTTAGAAACATTTTTACAGTGTTTGGACATTACAATATATTACATTTTTTAAGCCGCATTTTCATCTTTTTTTGTGGAATTTTTTGCATTTAAATCTGGTAATAACATATGTATTTTTTATATATTTGAGGTAGTTTTATTTTATTTTATTTTATTTTACTTTATTTCATATTACTTTATTCATTTATTTATTTTGTATAATTTTTCCAGTTTTTGGATGTTACAATATTCCCAAATGTTTAAGCCACATTTTCGTCTTTTTTTGCAGAATTGTTTTGTATTTAAATCTGCTAATAACATAACTATTTTGTAGATATTTGAGGTAATTAAATTCAATTTAATTTAATTTAATTGTATTTTATTTTCTTTTACTTTATTTTATTTATATTATTTATGTATCATTTTTACAGTTTTTGGATGTTACAACATTCCCAAGTTTCTAAGCCACATTTTCTTTTTTGCAAAATTTTTTAAAGTCCAGACTTCCCTTCGTGCATGAATCTGTTATTTATTTTCTGTCTTCTGCTAATTTAAAGAAGTTTAATCTGCGACTTACCTGAAGTTGCAGCTAACGAAGAGAAAACTTTCTTTTAAAAGGAGCCATTTTTAATGTTTATGTCTTAATTTGCCATTAATTAAGTGAGTTTGGTGACCTTTAAACAGGAGTTTGTTTGGTTTCTCCTGACGAAGACGCCGCTGACGGTGGAGCGGCAGAGAAAACACAAATAAAAAAAGAAGCAGAAGAAGGAAAATAGATCTTTTTAATGGAGTTTAACAATCGGTCTCCTGTGGACTCATTAGGATGACCGCTTTGACTTATTTTACAGCCACTGGTAATTAGTATCTGCAGGAGTTATGGCTATAATCACACAAGTTTTCCTTTGACTTTCTCCCCGTCAGACATTAACTCTGCTGTTAAACTTGCTGCAGGACGGCGGTCAAACGTGTAAAAAGACAGCAGCCGTAAAACCAATAAAACTGTAGGGTTCCTTCTGGGGAACTTTAATACTTCCAGCGATATGATAATTCTTTTCACTTCGAAGCAGCCGTTAAAGAAAGAAAAAGGACGATTTTCACAGCCGAGGTGGAGGCTGGCTGGATGTGACGGTGCTGGGGGGCAACAGAGGCTGTGTGGGGGCAACAGAGGCTGTGTGGGGGTAATAGAGGCTGTGTGGGGGGTAACAGAGGCTGTGTGGGGGGTAACAGAGGCTGTGTGGGGGGTAACAGAGGCTGTGTGGGGGTAACAGAGGCTGTGTGGGGGTAACAGAGGCTGTGTGGGGGTAACAGAGGCTGTATTTGAGGTGACAGAGAATAAATTGAGCCTTTAAATAACATCAAAATAATGTAGAAAACCTTATTGGATCAACTTAATTTTTTATGATTAACCAACTTAAAAACTTGTGCTGCTGCTGCTAATCATAAAATATAAAAATAATAATAACAGACTACAAACGTAGACTTTTTATAGAAGATTTTAAATGTTCATCTCAAATATAAATAAAATTAATTTGAAACAACTTAGAAATACTAGTTGGATCAACTTATTTTTTTCAATTTGCAGATTTAAAGACTTTCGTTCATAATTACATTAATTAACTACATAACACTTAAAAAAATCATCTTAAACAATGTAGAAAAACTAGTTGGATCAACTTCATTTTAGATGATAACCAATTTAAAAAGTGCAGTTCATAAAATATTACTTTTAAATAACTTTAAAACTTTAATTGGATCAACTTAAAAACTGATGTTCATAATTACAGTAATTAGGTACATAACACTTTAAAAAATCATCTTAAATAACTTTTAAAAATCAAATTGAATAAACTTAAAATCTCGTGTTCATAATTACAGTAATTAAATACATAACACTTAAAAATTCATCTTAAATAACAGAAAATCTAGTTGGATCAACTTAATTTTTTTAGGATTTTTCAACATAAAAACTTGTGTTCATGCTTCTAATCATTAAATAATTTCACAAATAACAACAACAACAGCAATAATAATATTAAAATTCCTTAAACTTGAAAAGACTAGTTGGATCAACTTAATTTTTTACCATGTTTCAACTCAAAAATTTGTGTTCATGCTACTGATTATTAATATTATTATTATTATTATTATTATTATTAATAATAATAATCTGCAAATGTAGACTTTTTATAGGGGATTTGAAACGTTCAGCTCAATTTTATGAAGTTACCTCAACTTGAATTTGGTTTTAAATCAACTGACAGGGAAAGTTGAGTTTAAATTAAGCTGAATATTAAGTTGATTAAATGAGTAGATCAGAATGAAGCGTTTAATGAAGTGGTTGAAGCAGGACCTTTAGAACCGACGCCACCGTTGACGAAGCAGCGTTAGTTTGTACGTCCAGAAACTTATCAAATTTATGTGCTAATCCTGAATAATGGAGCTCCGTCGAGTCATAAAGGAGCATCAGCAGGATTTTCTGATGCCAGCTGCAGCTTTTCAAACAAACACCGTTAACGGTCGAAAATAGAAACTTCTCCAAGTGCTCATCAAGAGGCAACAAGGCCTGTCTGAAGCGTGTTGTTGTCTTTTTTTACTCGCCGCTCCTTTTACTGCCCATCTAATGGCTTATTTATTACATTCATTCTTTATTCGCCGGCTCCTGTGTGGCCTCATTACGACTATAGCACTGCTCTGGAATTCCAGGATAATTACCGCCTTCATTGTTTTAATAAGAGTCTCGGTCAGCGCGGATCTTCTGCTACGTCTTCACAGTTCCCGGGGGGACGGATATGAGGGCAGCACCGGACAGATGGAATCAGACGCACTGCAGGTAAATATTTATACGCAGGAAACTCGAATCTCATCAACCGCCTTGTAAAAAAAACGGCTGTAAATCTGCGCGGCCTCAATAAGTCCGTGATGCAACTTCAGCTCGTCTCCCAAATCAGAGCTGCACTTTTCTGCGCGTCATGAGGAAACGTTCGGAAACGGCGAAAACAACTCGAGACGGATAACGTGGAGCATCGGCGAGGGAAATCAGAAGCTAAATGTCTGAACGTCAAAATAATTAGCAAAATATTCACGAGCTGCTGAGTTTAGTCCGGATGGTTGGATGGTTTCTGTTTTCACCCTCAGAAAAAGAGCGGGAAACCACATCTACTGGAATATAATGAAGTTTGAGTCATTTTAGATCATTTTTGTGTCATTTTGGACAGGTTTTATGCTATTTTGGACATTTCTTGATTCACTTTAGTAAAAAGTTGACTCATTCAGAAAATGTTTTGATATTTTCGGGAAAAAATGGTCGTTTGAGACAATTTTTGTGTCAGTTTTGGATAATTTTTTGTCATTTAGGACATATTTTATGTTATTTTGTACAATTTTTGTATAATTTTGAACATTTTTTGACATTTTGAAAAATTTTTAGTCATTCTAAACTATTTTTGTGTCATTTTGGTTAATTTTGTCATTTTGGACATTTTTGACTCATTTTTGGGGGAAAAGTTGTCATTTGAGACCATTTTTGTATATTTTTTTCATTTTGGACATTTTTGAGTAGGTTTGCACAGATTCTTTATTGTTTTTATAGAAATGTTTAGTCATGTAGGACAAATTTTAGGTTATTTTGGACAATTTTTGTCATTTTGGACAAATTTTTATGCTGCTTTGGACATTTTTTGTTATTTTGGGCAAATTTTTACGTTGTGCTGGGCAATTTGTGACTCAATTTGGAAAAAAAATCAGTTGTTTGAGATAATTTTATGTCATTTTTTTCATTATGGACATTTTTGAGTAGTTTTGGAAAGATTTTAGGTTATTTTGGAAAATTCTTGACTCATTTCTGGCAAAAATTAGTGGACAATTTTTGGCTCAGTTTTTTTTTCGCCGCATTTTGGACAGATTTTAGGTCATTTTCATAATTTTTGTGTCATTTTCAGACTGATTTTAAGGTTTTCAGACATTAGTTGACTCATTTAAGTAAAATGTTGACTTATTTTGGACAATTTTTGTGTAATTTTGGAAAAACTTTCATCGTTTGAGACAATTTTTGTGTCATTTGTTTTCATTTTGAATCTCCTTGGGCAGATTAGTTTTTTTTTTAATTTAGTGAGAGATTTTTAATCTTTACTATAAATAAGTTGCTTTTTCTTTTTCTGTTTTATTTTTTTGTTGTGCATTTGTCCCTACAATCCATTTTTAATGCCATATTTATTTATTTATTTTTTTTTGAACCACGTCTGATTTGTTTAAAACATCCATATAAATGAAGTTTCATTAACTGGTGATGATAATAGTTTAATTTCACCAGTTTATGTTGGGGTTTTTTTTGGCCTGAAACAGTCAAATGAGGATGTTTACTGTTTTAAAAATCCAAGCGTCAACATATTCCGGCTGTTTTCCATTTGTGTGCTGATTTATTTGGCCGTGGAGTTGCAGCTGTAAGTTAAAAAATGTGCAGCGATCTGCGATGCAGCAGCCGGCTGCTGCATTTCCAAACAGCCCTGGGACTCCCCGGCGGTGATGTGGAGAGCTGCATTAAAGGTAATGCACACCCAAACATCCATCCATGCAGGTTGTAACCTTGGCGCTCCCCCTGGAAGCTGCTCGCGCTGCAGTAAACGCCTGAAGGACGTCGCCTGTTGTCCATAATGGAGGGCCAGAAATCACACGGCGACGAGTCTTTTACATGAGCTCCACGGCCGTGTTGTCTCATCGGAGGAGGCTCCTGGTCTTTGAGTGGATAATGGACGGCAGCCAGGTGCCCCCAGAATCCATTTGTGCCCTCGGAGCCTCCATACATAATCGTCTGTTCTCCGGAGACATCTTAGGACTCCCGAGTTTGTCCTCCATCACTCCTACGCTGGATCCTCAACAGATATCACCACCTGAAGCGTGAACATTTAGAAACAAACACGTCGAAACGGCAACAACAGCGATCACCGGATTGATTGGTTTGGGCTGTCTTACATCCACAGAGGAAAGGGAAAATAAAAACATGAAAGAGCTTTAGTTTGAAAAGCATCACTCATCTAGCAGCGAATGAACCTCTGTAACACATCACTAAAGTACCACATGATTGTAAACTGTAGAACCTCAATATTTACAAAGTTGAACAGCAGACGAAGAATCTATGACAAATACTTCAGAAAGATAAAAAATAGAAGCTCAAAGCAAAGAGGTATAGCAGGAGTCATAGTTTCACTAATCATGGCTCCTAAAATGACTCCACAGACAGTGAACTACTTTCTCCATCCAGCTGTAAAAACAGACATCAGCTGCTTCAGACTTGGTTCAGGGGTTCTCAGTGGAAACCAGAGTTGGTGTGAAGCTCAGACAGTGTGAAGGAAGCTTCAGAACATCAACCTCTATGGATGGAGGACCAGAACTAAATTTGGTTGCTGCTCAGAACTAAACTTCCAGATGAAAGTTTGCTGAAGAACATGAGAAGAAGCCTGATGGATGTTGGAGAACATTCTTTGGATAAATGAATCTGTTGGGCTCAGATGGAGTCCAGGATGTTTGGTGTGGACCTGACCAGGACTACCACAGTGGATGCATAGACTGACAGTGTCATGGACAGCCATGCCTCTACTGCCCCCACCCTCCAGCCCCTTTGGGCTGGCTGATCAGCTTCTGTCTCTCTCCCTCTGCCTGGCTGGTGATCAGCACAGAGTGGGAGCACCTGTGAGGATCACCCACCTGAGACTCATCATCATCAGCAGCTCGTTAAAAGCGAGCTCCACACAGCCCTGGGTGTGGGATCGTACTGTTGGACCAGCAGTCCAAGAGCACCGTCGGCATGGAACAAGAGACTGAGAGCTGAGGGACTAAGAGAGATTTTGAGTCTGCCTGTGGACTGGATGACAGAGCTGTGGGAACCTCCCTATAGAGGTATTTGGACCCCTCCAGACAGAGGACATGTCCCTCCACCCACGGACTGCACCCACCAGCCCTGCCCCAGTTGCCTCCGGGTCCGACTCTCGCCGCCAGGGCCGACATGTGCCTCTCTGCTGCCCTTTCCCCCTCCCTCTTCCCACTCGTGAGTTTTGGCCTTTGTGGCAGGGTTTTGGTTAGATTGTCAAATAAAGAAATCCTGATTGCACCTTCCTGTGTACCTGTCTGTGAGTTCTCCCCTCGGCTTCTAAAAAAAAACCAATCCGTGACAGACAGTGAAGAACGGAGGCAGTTTGTGGGTCTTTGTGGTAATTGTGTGTGTCTCTGTGGTTGTTTTGGCTGTCTTTGTCATCATGTCGTGACTCTTTGTGGTCATTTTGTGTTTCATTATGGTAATTTTTTTGTGTCTTTGTGATTATGTTGTGCATCTATGTGGACGTATTCTGTCCCTTTCTGATGGTTTTCTGTGTCTTTGTGGATGTTTTGTGCATCTATATAGACATTCTCTGTCTCTTTCGTGATGTTTGATTTCTTTTCTGACCAGGACTACTACTATACAACAGTGAATGTATGATCCTGACAGTGAAGAATGGAGGTGGGAGTGTGATGATGAAAAATCTTGTAAATATCATCAGAAGAGCTGTTTTTTTGTCTGGTGTGAAAATGAAAGAATGTGCTGTAAATATTAGATCACATTAAATATGAGGTTTTTGGAAAAATCTAATGTATGATAGAGATCTTTATGGAAGAAATATTAACCAAAAGCAGAAATTAGTTTAGCACCTTCATAAAAACAGCGTCTGATTAAAGTCACAATATTACGTGTTAATTTGAGATCACATCAAGTTTAAATGAGTTTTTACATTTTTATATTCATTATATTTTAATTTTAATGTCAATTTACATTTGACGTGCAACTTCTATGGAAGAGTGTATTTTTGTAACTTAGTTCATATTTTTATATGTTTCAAAAATGCAGAGAAAACTGGATTAATATGAAGGAAACGTGTCTCCGGTGTAGTTTTATCTGAAGTAAATAAACAGAAAACTGAAGGTGATTTCAAGTTATCCATGTTTTTTGTTCCCCACAGTTTTTTTGTTTTGTTTTTGTTTGTTTTTGTTGGTGGTGTTTTTCTGCAGGTTTTTATTGTGCTGTTTGTTTATTTTGTGTTTTAATTGGAGGTCTGATGTCACTTCCTGTCCTGGAGGTCAACTTGCTGCTGCTTTTACTTCCTGTTTGGACTCTTTCTCAGGTAGGTCACAGATACATTTTGAATAACTGTTTGACATTTTAGGTCAATTTAAGTAATTTTTGATGATTATTGGGTCTTTTTGGACTTTTATTCAATACTTCAAGTCACTTTGAACATGAATATCTCCAGACTTTTCCTCTCTCCTCTACTCATCAATAGAAAGATGTTTCTCCATGCTGAATGGATCTTCCAACAACTTGCTCCTCTGTTCTGTTTCTGAGCCGAGCTGCATTTATTTATTCATCCAGTAGCTTTGATTTTATTCTCATGATAATTCTGGAAAGTTTAAGTCACCCAAGACTCATTTAGAGTAATTTTAGGAACTTTTTTCAACCAAATTTAAGTCGGTTTAGACAAATATTAAGTGGTTTACAGACATTTTTTTTTTAAAATAACTTTGGGACAGTTCTGTCATCTAAGACAAATTTTGTGTAATTTTGATGACTTTTTTCAAACATTTCAGTCAATTTTGAGTAATTTTAGACAAATGTATTCATTTTAGAGACTTAAAAAATTATTTTGCACAAATTTAAGTCATTTTTGACACATTTTATGTCACAAATCTTGAGTCAATTTTGACATTTAAAAAACTATTTTGGATACGTTTAAGCCATCTAAGACTAACTATAAGTACTTTTTTCACAAATTTTTTTTCATTTTGACAAAGTTTTCTATCGCTTTGAGTAGTTTGGGTCATTTTGGACAGATGTTTAGAAAGATGTTTCACCATGCTGAATGTATCCTCAACAGTTTGGTCATTTTGGACAGATTCTGAGTTATTTTCAATCTGAATATTTCCATGTTTCCTCTCCAGACTTGTCCTCTCCTCTGTTCATCATCCATAGAAAGATGTTTCTCCATGCTGAATGTATCTCCAACAACCTGCTCCTCTGTTCACTGTTTCTGAGCCGAGCTGCATTTATGACTTGAAATAATTTATTTTTGGCAAAAATGTGTAAATTTTCCAACAGAATCTTTGATGAATAGTTTGATTAAAGTCGTCATTCAGTTTCTGTTTGATAAACGGTGTCATTTTAGAGATTTATTTGAAGATATTGTGCTGTGGTGGTGCTGTTTCCATGGAGGTGCAGGACTTTACTCAACAGGAAACTGAAACATCTCAGAGTTCAGAGGGTTAAATGTTCCTTTTTATTGTCCAGAACGGGGAACTTTGCAGTCAGAAGCAGCAGAAACAAACCCTACTGTCGAACAGATCAAACCTCCAGGACCATCATCACTTCCAGAGCCCGAACACGGCGTCCCGCTGAGGCTTGGGCTGGCCTCTGAAGCCGCTGTGTGGTCCGGTCCACCTCCAGCCGTAAATCTGGAGCATCTTCATCCTCCGTCCAGAACATCGGCCCCCCGCCGCCGCCTGGGCAGGTGCCAGCGTTTTCTGCCGGTCTGCTGAGATCATTAAAGGTATTAGTTACCTCCACCTCCCCCACCCTCATTAAACATGCTGAATCCATTTGTTTAGCAAGCAGCCGAGGGAGGCTGTAGAGCTTCGCCAGGCCGGGGATTGATTTATTAACGCTGATTTCGGCCTCAGAGACCGGCCCGATGATGATCGCTCCGCCTCAGGAATGTCAATGGAGACGAGGAAGGTTCTCCTGGAAGAAGAAGGACTTTAATGGACGGTGATGTGAAGGACAGCGGATAAATCCATCAGTCAAAAGGCCCAACGTTTCCTGCCAGAAACCGGTACGGAGGCCTGCAGCTGCCCAAAAGAAAAAGTTTACAACAAGGTAGAAAAGTTTGAAGAGTCATTTTTGAACATTTATTTTACAGGTTTTGTTTAATTTCAGATAAAAACTCACAGAAAAATGTAGGAATTTACACTTTTATCCTTAAAACCAAGAATGGGCCAAAACTTTTGCAATGAGTGACCTTAAAATTGCACAGTTTTAGGGTTAAGACACTAAAAAGACACTATTTTACAAATATTTGTCATTATCGAAAATTAAAATTATGCATTTAGGTGTTTTTGTGGTCATTTTGTGTTGCTTAGTTGTTGTTTTGTGTGTTTTTTGTGGTAATTTTGTCGTTGTTTTGCATTTCTTTGGGGCCATTTAGTTACTTTTTTGTCACTTTGTTGTTGTTTTGTTGGCTCTAGGTGGTCAGTGTGTTTTTGTAGTGAATATATAATCCTGACGGTGAAGCACAAAGACATTTAGGCTTCTTCATTTTGTGTTTCTTTGTTGTTGTTTTGTGCATTTTTGTGGCCATTTTGTCTCTCCTTTGGGTTGTTTTGATGACCACAGTGATGACGTAGTCTTGACAGTGAAGTACGGAGGCATTTTGTGCATCTTTGTGGTAATTTTGTGTCTTTTAGTAGTTGTTTTGTGTCTCTGTAGTTGCTTTTTGTCAGGTGTTGGTGGTTTTAGATCACTTTGTGATAATTTTGTGTCTCTGCAGTTGCTTTTTTTTGCCACTTTATGGACTTTTCTTTCACTTTAAGTGAATGTTGTATCCTGTATGTCCTACCTCTACTCCCTCTTACCTTTTTTTATTATATTTTATTACTCTGTGTGTCCAAACGATGACATACTACCTTAAACTTGAGTACTTTTACTCTCATCCTGCCTCAGTCTTGGCGGCGGCCCGCCTCCATAAATCCATCCGTCCATCTGGAGAAGGTGTTTACAGCGCGACTGTCAGGAGGGATGGTAGGACATGAGCGATGAAACGCTATCTGCTCGCAGCATCCGCAGATGTTTGTGCGATGTGATGTTGGAGGGCTGGAGGTGCCCAGCTGTCGGAGCTGATTTTCTCTCCTCCGCTGCAGTCCGACCTCTCAGATATGTTTTATGATGAATCTACATATTTGCTCTCTCCGGGGGGACACACATTATTGGGAAGCACTCGATCTCTGCCTCCATTTCCTGCCGCCTCTAATAGCTTCCAGGTGAGAGGTGTTCCTCGGCGCTCGCCTGGGAATGCTTATTAAAACTGTTTTCCTATTGATACAGTTGGTTTGATACTTACCAGATTTGACAAAGTAAAGATCTCATGTTTGGCGTAATATTACAAGGGAAACATAAGTGAGTTATTTGGCCTCGACGTGCTGGAAACGCAGCGTTGTTAAAGCGCAGGCCCTGAAACCTGAACCGCGCTCCGTCCGCCGCATTTGGTTTTCATTATGTGTTTTTTTTTTTTTTTTTTTGCTAGAAATATTTAACAATAGCACCCAGGGATTAAGTCATGGAGCGGGTCGCAGCCAAGCCAAACATCCTGCCTCCTCCAGAAAAATGAAGACAGATGAAGAAGGGAAGCAGGTGTAAAGTGTACTCCAGCGCTCGGCCTTTCGGTCCTCTCCAGGAGGCGTCGTGCACAAAGACGCACACCTCGGCGAGGAAATGAAAACAAGAGTTCAGGACGTTTTCCATAATGCTGCTCACACTGAGGTCTGCTGCTGGGAACCATTCAGCATCTGATGGTGTTTAATGGAGAGGAAACACTCGCCTCTGAATTTATTAGGCTGCTTGCAGACCTCAGGGTGGGTCTGTGTGAGAGAGTCAGATTTTGTGGTCGTCTTCAATCTGTTTGGGCCTGTTTGTGGTCATTTTGTGTATATTTGTGGCTGTTTTGTGTCTCTCCTGGCCAGAACTACCATAGCAAATGTATGTTCCTATAGTAAGGCGTTTTTGTTGCGCCAAAATTCATGATGATTCTTTTTTCAAAGAAAACCTTTCTGGAGTGTTTTTCACGGCCTCCTTTACATTATTTCATCATATGGCACATTTTTACAACATGTTTGAAAAATCGCATTTTTTTTCGACATAGTATAGTAAGGCATTTTTTTTGCGCCAAAATTCATGATGATTCTTTTTTCAAAGAAAACCTTTCTGGAGTGTTTTTCACGGCCTCCTTTACATTATTTCATCATATGGCACATTTTTACAACATGTTTGAAAAATCGCATTTTTTTTCGACATAGTATAGTAAGGCATTTTTTTTGCGCCAAAATTCATGATGATTCTTTTTTCAAAGAAAACCTTTCTGGAGTGTTTTTCACGGCCTC